>SNQJ01S0017684.1:15945-26058 GCA_010110895.2 Picea sitchensis
ATTTTCTACTGAAACTTATTACAATGATATGATGTTCAACAATGGCTTACTAGAGTCATCACTGTTCTGCTGCATTTTGTTGCTCTGTCTGCCTCATTGCCTTTTTGCACACATCACTTGCGTTGTCTGTTCTTCCACTTTTTATGCTCTTTGCGCCATGTCCATTCACTGCACAGTTCCTCTTCTGTGCTATTCAGATGTTGCACTCTTCTCCTTCTTCACGCATGAATCACCTTCACCAACAACAACCACAACAAACTCCAACAGCAACAACAACCCCATCTCTTCTCTGTACCGTGTATTTATAGCTTTTGTGCACCTTGTGCATGCAATGTTCGCAATGCCTCTGCATGTTGACTCCATGTTGTTATCCTCCACCTCTCGAGTTCCCTGTCTGATCATCATCGTGACTCTTCAACTTCTCTGGTGGTTCGCCCCGCGTGTCCAGCATCACTGTATGTTATACTGAGATTCCTCAGCCTCTCTAGCAATTTGAGACTCTTCGTCTTCTCTATGACAGTCGAACTCACCTTCTTTGTTTTAGTTACAAGCCTCAATGCTCATCAATTGTCAATCGCCTCCATGAACATCTTCATTCCTCTTAGAGACTCTTCACCTCCTCTGTCAGTCATCCTGAAGTGTCTTCGCATCCTCTGGTAGAAACCATCAATGGTTTCTAGTAGTTTCACTGTGTCGTGCAACAGTATCCCTCAGATCTCCTTCAGGTTAATCTACGTCGTTGGATGAGCTTTATTAATCTTGCCCTTAAATCGAGTTTCTGCATTCCTGATGCATTGCGTTCTTTCCTCTCCAAGTTGCGATCCCCGAAAATGAGCTTGTTTGCTCTATCTCTTTCCTCCATCTCTCGCTGATGTGTCCAAGGGCTGTGACCACAGCCTTATGCATAAGGCTCTTTCGCGATTTCGCATTTCGCGATTTTCGACACTATGCTCCGTTGACCCCAAGTCAGCGAAATTTTGATCACTTGCCACATGTCCTATGATTCCATGGTCCAGATCTAATCTTGATTCAATGACTACGATCGAATCGCAATTTCGCGATTTCGGCATTCTTGATGCATTGAGTTCTTTGCCTCTCTATGTCACGATTCGCGAAACTCTGATATGGAGTTTGATCAACGATCCAGATCTGATCTCTATTCAACGACTGCGATTTAAGTCGCGATTTTTCATATCACGTAATCGGGATTCTTGTTGCATTGTTTCTTTGACATCTCCAACACGCGATCCTTGAAACTCCGTCATGGTGTAAGTCTGTTGACGTCACATGTGTTAAATAACTGCCACGTGTCACCCTGATTCGTGACTTACATGTGCTTGGCATGTTGAATAGGTATGACACTTGTCATTACCTGGTTGTGCCACGTGTTCCTAGCTGACGTGGTATGCTGATGTGAGTCAGGTCGACGGTCTAGATCACATCTTGATCTGACGGTTCAGATTCAGTCGGGATTTCACACATCGTGATTTCGGGATTCTTGATTTCAATATTCTTTGACATCTCCAACTCTCGATCCCTGAAACTCCGATAGGGAGTCGAATCAACGGTCCAGATCACATCTTGATCTAACGGTTCAGATTCAGTCGGGATTTAACACATCGCGATTTTGGGATTCTTGATGTCGATATTCTTTGACATCTCCAACTCTCGATCCCTGAAACTCCGACAGGGAGTCGGATCAACGGTCCACATAACCCCATGAGATGGACTGTCCTCTTGCTTTCGGGATTTGTGAACCCTCTACTCCTTGCACTTTTAAAGATCGTGCAGGTTTTCCTCCATCCAACGGTGGTCGGATCCTGCACTCACATCTAACGCCTGAGATGTATTCTCCTCTTCAGCGCCCTCTTCTTGTCTTTATTCAGATCTGACGACCCTCATGCTATCGGGAATTTTGGATGGGATCCAATGATTAGAAATGCTTCTTGGGCCTTCGATCATTTTGTCAATTTTGCATTGCCTTCGATCATTCAATCTTCCTGGACTTATCTTCTCTTTGCCTGTTGATCATCGTTGTTGTACTCAAGCCATCATCATTGTTGTACTTGCCAGCATTGTCTTCGATCATTCGATCTTCCTGGACTTATCTTCTATTTGCCTGTTGATCATCGGTGATGTACTCAAGCCATCATTACTGTTGTACTTGCCATCAATGACAAGCTTACGCTACCTGTAAAACATACCAAACATCCTCTACACTATCTCTTCTGATCTTATCGAGGTTTCTCTGTAGCTTCATCGAGGTTGCTCTACAACTTTTTCCCAAAATACTTATGGTGCCCGTCTGTTACATTCCTCCTGTATTCATGCCATCTTCATTGTTGTACTTGCCATCAATGACAACCTGTTAAACATTTCCAACATTAGCAACTAATGCAGGATTTTTGGAATTAATTAGTTCTTTAAATGATTTGGATCCATCATATATTAGAGTTAAAACATCCCATAGCATCGCTTTCTTAGTGGGAAGATCAAGAATTGGTGATATCCTTGTGTATGTTCCTATTGGTATCCTCTTGAGAACCCTTCGACGTCGAATGATTTCGTCGAATGGTGCTGACATGGAAAAATTGTTCGAGGTGTGAAGTGGGTCTTGAGAGCTAGTAATGTCTCAGGGGAAAACTATATCCTACGTATAATCACTCAAACAATGAGAGATGGCATATGAGGATAGGAAGTTTGATCATGCATCTCAGTCGTAGTCTGCCCTTTTTTGATAGGTGGCGGGTGTTTAAAATAAACCTGGGATTGCCGAGGCCGAAAGGTATGGGGGGTCAGAGATCAAGGATTGACTTATCACGTCTTCTACGAGATATCCTCCTAAAAATGCATCGATGCCAAAATTTATTGGGGATCGGCCTTCATAGATATTTCCATCACGTAGTTCCCTTGTGGGTTATCATCCTTAAAATCTCCCAATACCAAAAACATTTCGGAAGTCAGAGATCGACCACATTATTTCATTCTTCATTCGACACTTGCTCTTTTCACCTTGTACCAACGCCGAAAAGGATCGATCATCGGTGATATCCTTGGTGGTGCTTGTCGTGAAATAAAACTTCTGTATGCCAATGCCGATGAAGATTGGGACTCAACAACTTCGGTTCTCTCAAGTATTTTTTCTTTCGTGCTTAATCTTGTCCGATGTCGAAATTATTAAGCGTGTCGAGGAACAATTTCGGTTGTCAATTCTTTAAATTAGATGTTAGT
Source organism: Picea sitchensis (assembly GCA_010110895.2). NCBI lineage: Eukaryota > Viridiplantae > Streptophyta > Pinopsida > Pinales > Pinaceae > Picea > Picea sitchensis. Next base: position 19,177 of record SNQJ01S0017684.1, read on the forward strand.
CTTCTAAGTTATGGGTTTTCTCATGCTCAAGCAAACCTTGAAATTCTTGAATGGAAAAACAAATGATAAGCCAAGGCAACATTTTCATACTGAGATAAATTAGATAGTTTAATCGATCAAGTGGTACCCAAAAAGTAAAAATATTACATAGGATATTTTAGGGTGTGTTGAGTGCTCAACACCAGGCAGACAAATTCTCCTTCACCCTCTAGAAGTTGTATCAAGACGAAAATCCTCAACCAGTGACCTATTGGATATCAATAGTGAGGAAGAAAACATCCAAGTTTAGCTTCAAATAGTTCATTGACCAATTTTACCACCCAGTGGTATGCATGCTCAGTGGCAGAACATAACCAAGAATAAATGAAGAAGTCCAGAGGATTCTGCACCTCTAATACTTAGCCAAAACAAGGGACTAGTACCTTTACAATAACCATAGAGAAATCAAGGTCTATGGGTGTGAATTACCTCCATACAAGTTGTTGAAGTACCTACCTATCAGAATATTTTCCTTGGAATACATCAGACATATGATCAATTCTGATGATATCCACATCATGGCATTCAAGAAGAAGCAACAACTCAGTATCAAAGGCTAGATAGGTTATTTCATATGCAATAGTAGAGGTGCAGGGGAAGAAGCCAATAATATTTTAAAAGAAATGAATTTCATCCTAAACTTCCCATGGAATTATGACCCCTTTGGAATTATAGCAGAAACTAAGCTTAAAAATAAGATCTCTCCTTATTCTCATGTGCCAAAACTTGAAATTGAAAATTTCATGAATCAATCAAAGTGGCAAGAAAATGCTTTGTTGGATACTGAAAAACAACCTTCACCTACCAACATTTCACATACTATCACTCCACAGGTACAAGCAGAGAAGACAACCAATAAATAAATCTCTCCTTCAGTCACAGAGTTGTCAACAGAAGATTTCCAAGTATACAAAAGGAGGACCAAGACTAGACATACACCTGACATGTCTAGAGAAGAAGAAACTCAGTCCACCATATTTATGGAGGGACCACATTCATCAGTATTCTTAGGCATCCAACACATAGTATCTACTTCCTCATCCAAGAAGCAAGAATATACCACACTATCAACCAAGTCCTCACAGGAGCCTGTGGAACTTAATATCTTTGAGAAGTACAACTTGATCAAACAGAAGAATGAGTTGTTGACTAACAACACATATGCCCAATTCTGGAAGCAGACATCCACATCTCAACATAGGTTACTATCTACATTCGACACAAAAAAAGGAAGAATGCACATGGAATTCTTACAGGAACAGGTCCCTCAACCTAAGACAACATCTGATTACAAGAAAGAATCATTTGAGTTTGATGTGAAATAATTTCATCCAACATATAAGATGGACATGCACATGAATACAAGGGAGATGATCTTCTTCACCTTGACTAATACATACTTGACTGCTGCAAAATTGTAGGTCTCTTTAAACAATGTCCAGTCCCAGTTGAAGGTGGAAAACATATCTTCCCTAGCAAAGGATAACAAGATCAAATCCCTAGAAGATCTAGTACTGAAAATTGGCTATGATCTATCCAATGTCAAAGCAACCGAAGAACTACTGAAGAAGAAAAATGCTAACATGGCATCTCTGAGGAAACAACTGAAACTTCCAACTACTGAAGATTCACAAGAAAAGAAAATCGTTGAGAGTGAAATCCACAAGGAGGAGATACTGAAACTAATAATGGAGCAGAATGCACAGATAAAGGATATGGAGGATGAGCTAGAAAAGTTGATCAAAGAGAAGGAACAGAGTGTGCCAATGGTTTTCATCCCACTGAATGCAGTTCCTCTCATAGGAGTCAGTGCAACAACAACAACCACAACAACAAAAATTCCATCAGCCATTCCAGTAAAAGTTCTTGATGTTGTTGAGAAATTGGTGAAGGCAATGGAGGACATGACCCTGCAAGGAGAATAAATTAAAATATTGCAAGAAGAGATTGAAAACCTCTAGAAGGTGAAATCCATGTTCCAGTCTAGCTACAACACAGAGCTGCGCAAATCATAAAGACTCACTCAAGAAATACATAAGCTGCAAATGTTAGGTAGCTAGAGAGGTACATGGGACCTTGGTTCTCCAATCTTCTTCAACATTATGGTCCACAATTATCCATGGGACCTTGTTATATGGTTGTACATCAAGCGTTGAGGACAATGCTTTCATAAGGGGAGTGGAATGTTAGGTAGATAGAGAGGTAGTAGTGGGGGAATACTCCTATAATCACCACAAATACTCAATAAACAATAGATCCACAAAGCAATATAGAAGAAAAATATGCAAAATCTCTTTTTATTACTATCAAACCCTTGAGGTAGGGAAACACCGTACAATGGATCATATTATGGAAGGGATCCTCTCATGTTCACTTGCCTCTTCGAGGGGGCATCCTCCTATTGAGCTTCAGTTCCAAACATAATATTTCTCTTCATGTCCCATTACATTGCTTGAACCCCTTTATATAGTTCTACCATCACCTAAGAACATTCTAGAGGAGGAATCTTCTAGAAGTAGAACCTTCTAAGAAGTCCTCTTACATTTATTATATCTAACTAACCATTTATTATATCTAACTACCATAGTGGGCCTTATTTAATAATATAGTGGACCTAGTCCACCTTACATTGAATGGCTTCCATTATTATCACTATGGGCCCTCTAGGCCCCCACTAGTACCTCTCTATCTACCTTACAACAGAAGGAGACTATCATGGCCAAGACATTGTTAGAAGCCAAGGAAAATATCTGTAGGGACATTAGCAAGTCAATGACAGAGATTTGGCCACTCATACAAATTGTGTTTGAATAACATGAACTGGTATAGAGAGCCAGACAAGAAATTGACAAAATAAGGGAAGAATTGGGAGAAAGGCCCATAGAGGCCACTGGAATAATCAAGTTCTTAAAATCCAAGACCAAATAAGAGCTAGAGGCATTGGAAATTGAAGACAGGACAAAACACATCCTTGAGGTTAAGAAGGTTTTGACCAAGAAAGGATTGATGCTGCAACTAGAGGAGAAAGCTTAGACGATGGACATTGGGGTGCAGAGATTTTTCAGCAAGGTCGACACACTGCACAAGAAAGGGCTTCCAATTTTTCTAGTGATCAATGATAAGATCATCACTCTATTAGACTACAAACAAAAGATCCTCGTAGTAGAAAAAAATGGTTCTAAATTTGCAGGCATACAAGGGATCATTACTAGCAAGGATTTCTTAGAAAATTTACAGTTGGACCTGAGCATCCAACATGAGATAACATACATTTTCATCACAAAACCTACCTTTTCCAAGTACACTGAGATGGATGAAACATATAGAAGGTTACTCAAGGTTTCCATCCCTAGTCAAAAGAGATGGGAAGACCTATGTGCTTTACTCGAGTAGAGGTGATGTGGAGATCTGAGTCAGCATGAGGAAGACAATTGAGTCAAAGTGATGAATCATCAACTACTTCCCTCAGAATCAGCACCAAGGATTCGAACAGATCATCAGCATTCCTATTATTTTGTAATTTGTAATCTAGTTAGTTATATTTTTCCTCCACCATATCCCAGTCATTAATGACAAGATCAGATGTAATTATTGTATAAATACTTCTCACTTCAAAGTATTGAGGGTAGATTTTTGAGCCCAAGGAGATATCTTTGTAATCTTTTCAAGAAGATCAACCAGTAATAAAAGACTATTCACGGGATTCTTACATTTTAACGTTGGTGATGTTTATCTTTCTCTGTTAACGCTTATCTTTCTCTGTAATCATTATTTTTTCTGTTTCTAATCATTAAAAGGAAGTTAATGAACATAATTTGTCTCAGGCACTCTATTTCTGGCCTTTTGGTGACCTACTTGTTTTCATATGATATTAAGAAAATAAATTCTTACTCGCTTCTTTGTTTGGTTGACTCTCTCACCTGTTTTATCTTTTCATCACATTTAATTCTAATAGATCCTACATTCTCACTATCTTGCCCTGTGAAGAAATCTTATAAAAATTGTATCTTATATTAATATTTAATACAGATCCCATAGCCCAATGGATGTTTAATGCAATCTTCCAGCCAATATTTATAAACAAAACAACAAACTCAAATTATTTTAACTAGCCTAATATCCAAAAACTCAAATAGATATAAATATTACAGACATATCCCTCTCTGAAACTGGCAGGGCTAGATCCCAGTTTCGAAATTGGTTTTGGTAAGTTACCTCTGTCAATTTATTCTTCCCTTGAAAACCTCTCGGAATTACAGAGTGCTAATACTTTGAATCTCCTCTTTGTGTGGGATGAAAACTGCATGGATATGTATTTTCACCTCTATGTTAGAGTGTTGGCAGCAGGCCAAAATGGGAAAGAAGGCGTGCATGAAGAAGAATGGCATCAGGCCAAAATGGGAAATAAAGCGTGCACAAAGAAGAATGATAGCTGGAAGAGAAATCGTGGGAAGGAAAGTTTGTAGGAGGAAAGTGAAAACTAGAAATAAGCACAACACACATGCATGCAAGAAGGAGGCGACAGCTGGAAGGAAGTAGCAAACGTATGCAGAGAAGGAAGACCTAATGGCAGAATATTTAGGATTTTTGGTAAGATTTTTTATGGAAACGACTGAAGAGCCTGATGGATATAAATATAGGCAAGAAGGTATCAAAGAGATGTTGGTTCAAGGGTTCGAGAGTTCGAGAGTTCAGAGATTCAAAAGTTCAGAGATTTTGCAAAGGTTGAGCTTCCAATTTAGGTAATACTTTGATAAGAGAGTACTTGTAACGAGAGAGATAAGCGGGAGGTAGATATTGAGGATCAGATCACAGGCTGAGGAGCCTGGTGTGATCTAGTTCACCTCATAGAGATCTTTCCAATCTAAGAAGAATTGTAAACACACGGTGCAAGAACTGCAGAACTATCATAATAAAAGAGCCAAGAGACAAATATTTGTGGACTTATCCCCGAGAGGGGGTGAACCATGGTAATACCTATGTGATGTGATGAATGCAGGTGTATCTTTGTTTAATTTTGTTACTTAAATGCTAAATGTGATGAATGACAGAGTTATTATTCTGTTTAGTTCATTTATGTTACACTATTGAATTATGAGGGTCAGATAACCGTAATTTGTAATATAGTTAATAAGTAGTGGCTCAGAATGTAGACCCTCTATCTCCTACTCAATCATAGGCTTCCTACTCAATCCTAGGCTTTAAACACCTGAGTCTTACAACCACCCATAAAATGTATCTCGGGTGAGACTGTGCAGTACATTTTGTGTGTTGTGTTGCCTTCTAGTTCACCAGAAGGGCCGATAGTTTTAGGATTTGTTGGTACCCTGAAATATAAGAACCTCGTTTCAGTAGTGCAAAGTTGTCTGATAGGTTAAAGAACCAACAAATGGTTTTGTTTCCATTGTAAGAGGAACAAGAAAGGACTGAGTAGATGGGATAGAACACATGTGGAGAAAAATGAGCGAAACTAGAAGACTGTTGAGTCACTAGAAGGGAATGTTGAGGCCGTGGAACCCCACAAAAGCAGAGATCGAAGGCTGGTTGAGAACTAAAGAGCTAGAGTTTGCCTAGAAAGATAATAGAAATCCTAGCCTGGCACCTCACAAATATCTAGATAAATACATGTTTACGGATTTACACGAAGTCTTTTTCTGTGATTTTCCCCACCTATTATAGGAGTGGATACTAAGGTTGAAATATAACCACACAACAAACCGGATCTGACAGCTAGATTGGACCCCGATACAGATTGACCAGTTACAATAGGTGAACAACAAATTCACCCATGCAGACAAATTTTGGCTTGATAGTATTGTGGCAGTCTTCATCACAGAATTTGCAGTTGACACAATGAAGTTGTTGGCGTCCTAATACACACTTGCTAATGTGAGCTAAGTCCTGCTCACTTAGTGTGTCCTTGGAGGCACAATGCCTAGGTTCTCAGTCCACACTGTCACCTTGACTGGAACCTCTTCCTTCTAGGCTTACTCCTAGGGAAGCCAAGGGGGGTAGTCCCTAGTTACTAGATGTGATTTTACTTTAAGGTTCTAGGAGTTATTTTTAATTTGTTAAAGGCTAAAGGGGGAAAACTAGCCTAAGATGCTAAGGCAGCAAATGCAAAGTGCAAGTCTATCTATACGACAATCAACCCTTTCCCTAAGTCAACTAGAACTAGTGCCTAAGGTTAGGAAATGGGGTCAACTAAGTTTGAGGGGTGGTTCAATTACAAAAGTTTTACAAGTGAAATTGCTTGAAACTACCCCAAACCAAAGATTACAAGTATTTTCAAAAGAATGAAAGATGTACAACAATTACACAAGATACAAAAATACTAAGATACAATAAGATGTAAGTGAGACAAACACATGAGCCAAGCATGCCCCAATAACACTTACTCTATTGGACCACTTTCACTAGCAACCATAAAAACACTCAAGACTCAAGAAGGTGATGCTTCACCAAGTGGGATACTCAACCCCTTCTTGAATCACACCACAATAAGCAAATGAAATAAGATATTCGATGTTTAACTCAATTGCTCAATAAGACATGAAACATCAAAGACATTCACCATGAAGTTGCAAGAAAGATATAAGCATGAAATTATTATCAATGTGTGTTCCTAAGCATACATCTAAGTCCCCCCAAACACACAAAGATTATCTATGCAACTNCTTCATATCTCATTACATTGCTTGAACCCATTTATACAGTGCTACCATCACCTAAGAACATTCTAGAGGAGGAATCTTCTAGAAGTAGAACCTTCTAAGAAGTCCTCTTACATTTATTATATCTAACTAACCATTTATTATATCTAATTACCATAGTGGGCCTTAT
>SNQJ01S0017684.1:26190-57907 GCA_010110895.2 Picea sitchensis
AAATGTACAATAAGATCCCTGCTGAGATAAAGCCTACAGAAACCTCTGCAAAAATCACCTATGCTAGTGCTTTTGACCCTGAGTTTTTCCTTCTACTGAGAGAAAGAATACCAACCGCCTTAGCTCATATGAAAGATGCAACCTTGGATGTAGAATCTAACATAATAACATCTGACAAAATTAGAGGTAAATCTGATAGGGACAGGAGAAAAAATAGAACTGAAGCCTCAACCTCTGATTCCTCTATTGTCCATCCTCAAGTTGATGAACTTACCAAATTAGTAAAATCTCTTTCTGCTGAGATGGAGAAGTTAAAATTTGAAGGAAAACAAACCTATAGAAATACTCAAAATATTGATAACAAAGGTAACTTTAGGAGACCCAATAATGCTCCATAGATCCTTCCAAGAGATCCTAGAAATAGAGATAGGGATGATCAAAATGTACAAACTCCTTTAAAAAACAACCTTGTTGTTGATGAAGAAGGAGAGGAGGAATAAGTTGATCCCGAGATCCATTTCTTAGGTGACGCATCCCCATCTCCTCACTTGACTCAATCTGCATATGAGAAATGCTTGATGGATATTCAAATAAATGAATTAAGTAATGGAGAGAAGGAAAAATAAAATCCCAATAGATATAATCTGAGATCCAAAAAGATTGAGGAAAAGACTGATGCTTCTGATCAACCTACCAAAAAATAAATTCTTGCCAAGGTTGTGACAGTTAGCAACAAAGAAAAATATGCTCAAAGCCCCCAATTTTTGGTCAGAAATCCTACCCCAGAGGCTAAACAGATCCTGAAATATTCATCTTCCTTCAGCTTTGAGAGTGAGATCCAAAACATCAAGATGCTTGTACCTTTTTTGGAATTGATAAAAAATTAAGAATTTAAAAAATATCTCTCCAAAATGTTACAACTCGAATCTTCTTCAAATGCTACTAATTCGGTAAATATTCAAGATGAAAAGCCAACACTCATCTTAGGACCTTTGATATAATATAGATATGATTCATCCCCAATAATGTTGGTGTTGTAGTAGTCTTTGTTTCACCTGCTCAAGAGACTATACCTTTGTCCTACAAGCTAGAATTTGAAACTACCAATAATGTGGCAGAGTATGAAGCTCTTGTTTTGGGTTTAAGGGTTGCAAAAGACACGGGGATTAAATAGCTATCAATATTTGGGGATGCTGAATTGATAGTCCATTAGATAAAAAATCTTTATCAAACCAAGCACCCTAGGCTTAGATCTTATACAAATGAAGTGTGGGACCTAGTTGACAATTTTTCTTAGATTTCAACATTTCATTTATTCCAAGAGAAGAGAATATCATGGCTGATTCTTTGGCTATATCATAAAGAAATTTTAGAGTCCCTTTGCCACCTAAACTCAAGTATGATGTAGAAGTCAAATACAAGCCCTCTATACCTGGCAATGTCAAGCATTAGAAGGTGTTTTAAGATGACCTTGAGATCAAAAGATTCCTTGAGATTGTTGATGAGGTTTTTGCATTACACATTGATCAAGATCATGGCTTTGAAAATAATCCTCATGCCGATGTTTTTCTAAACAAAATTGCTAATCACCATATTGTTTAGTTGCCTAGCAATCACATTCCAAAAGGACTAGTTCCTTTGGAAAGATTATTTGACAGAAATGACGTAGCAATAAAGGGTAAAGGGTCAACTGATGATGCTGATGTAACTGAGTGCAATGTGGGTATAGAAAGAGATCCAAAATATGCCAATTTGTTAAGAAGCTTGTCAAGGGAACAAAGGGATGAATATGCTGAGTTGTTAAAAGAGTTTGTGCATGTGTTTTCTTGGACTTATGAAGAACTCAGAACACACGACACAAGCATCATAGAGCACAAGATCCCATTGAAGGAAGAGACCAAACCATTTAGGCAGAAGTTGAGACAAATAAATCCTATGTTTCTTCCTCTTATGGAAAAAGAGGTAAAAAAGATTTTAGATGCCAAAATTATTATTCCTTTGAGGTATTCTGAATGGGTGGCCAACTTGGTCCCAGTGAGAAAAAAGAATGGAGAAATCAGACTTTGTGTCGATTTTCGAAATCTGAACAGAGGCTCTAAAAAGGATAATTACCCCTTGCCCAAGATGGAGCACATATTACAGAGGGTGACAGGTGCATCTAGGATGTCTATGATTGATGGAATTTATGGCTACAATCACATCTATGTCTTGCCAGAACATAGAGAGAAGACAACCTTCACCAATCTTTGGGGTACATTCATGTACGCTAAGATACCCTTTGGATTGATGAATGCAGGGGTGAATTTTCAACGAGCCATGGACATAACCTTTATTGGAGAGAAGGACAAGTTTGTAGTTATCTATTTAGATGACATAGCAATGTTCTCACAATCTGATAAAGAACATTATGATCATTTAAAAAAGGTTTTCTTGAAATGCAAAAAATTTGGCCTCTCTTTAAATCCAAAAAAGTCATTGTTTGCCATGAAGGAGGGGAAATTATTGGGGCACATTATGTCAGCTGAAGAGGTAAGTATTGATTCTAGCAGGGTAGAAGCCATCCAAACCTTATCACTCCCTAGATCCAAGAAGGAAGCTTAGTATTTCTCGGGAAAAATTAATTTTTTGAGAAGGTTTGCTTCAAATTTTGTTGAGTTGGTAAAGTACATTACAACCATGTTGAGGAAAGGAAATGAAATCAAATGGATTGTTGAATCTCATAATTATTTTGATAAAATAAAGAAATCCTTGACTGAATCCCCTGTGCTCATTAGTCTCAACTACTCCAAGGATTTTCTAATTTTTTATTTCGCTTCATTTGACACAATAACAACTATTTTATTGCAGAAAAATGTTGAAGGGTTAGAGCAGTCCATTGCTTTTTTCAACAGGGCATTAAGATATGCTGAAATAAAATATGAAATCATGGACAAACATGCCTATGCATTGGTCAAATCTCTCAAGGATTTCAGATTTTATGTGCTGCATTCAAGAGTCATTTCATATGTCCCTTCAGCTTCTGTGAAGGAAATTCTCATTCAACCTGACATAGACAGAAAAAGGAGCAAGTGGATTGCCAAAATCCTTGAATTTGGTCTTGAAATAAAGCCCACCAAATTGGTTAAAGGCCAAGGTTTAGCCAAGTTGTTGTATGAATCTAATTGCAAATATTTGTGTGTAAATTTCATCAACACTTGCTCATAAAATCAATAGGATGAGTTGTCTGATAAAAGTTCTCAAGTCAGGCCTCCATTGGCAGATTGCATCTGGTGCAAGGAAATTATATTTTTTCTACAGAAATTGCAGCCTTCTGATGGTATGGAAAAGAAAAAGGTGAGAGATTTAAAGCTCAAATAAATTAAATATTGTTTTATTGATCAAGTCTTGTATTGGAAAGATCCTTTAGGAGTGCTCTTGAGATGCCTAGACCCATAGGAAGACCAAAAGATTATGTCTGATTTTCATGAAAGTTTATGTGGGGGGAATCCCTTTTGGAGAAACAATGCTTATAAGATTCTCAGGGCTAGGTACTTCTGGCCTAGTCTATTCACCAATGTTTGTGCAAAAATTAGAGCTTGTGTCAAGTGTCAGAAATTCTCTGGAAAGCAACAACTCAAGTATTTTCCATTAAAGTATGTGGTAGCTTCATGACCCTTTTAGCAATGGGGCCTATATTTTATTGGGGAAATTCATCCCACTTCTAGTGGTCAGAATAGGTGGATCTTGACTGCCACAGATTACTTTACTAAGTCTACAAGGAATGATTCCCACAAGGTGATAATTGGATTTCTTGAGGATATTATGGCAAGGTTTGGTTGTCCGAACATAATTGTCACTGCTAATGCTTCTTCTTTCAAGGTTGAACCATTGATCCAATTTTGTGAACAGTTTGGAATCACTTTGATGCACTCTACTCCTTACTATCCCCAAGGGAATGGACTGGCAGAGTCCTTTAAAAAAATCCTTATAAATATTATAAAGAGATTGTTAGAGGACAACACGAAAGCATGGGATTCAAAGCTCAAATTTTCTTTGTGGGCCGATAGAGTGACAACAAAGAGATCTTTGGGTGTCTCTCCCTTCCATCTTGTGTATGGAATTGAAGCCATATTTCCTTCTCAGCTTGCCTTTCCCGTGGAAAAATTATTCCAAGGCTACCAAGGGGAGCTTGATGATATGATCAGAAGAATACAACAACTGGTAGAAGTGCAACAGACTCAGGAGAAACTATTGGATAAAGCACATGACCATCAATAGAAGATCAAGCAGGCCTTCGACAGGAAGGTAAAAAACAAGGATTTTTAGCTGGGAGATCTAGTGCTCAAGTGGGATGCACCAAAGAAACACAAAGGAAATCATGGTAAATTTGAATCCTCGTGGATCGGTCCCTTCAAAAATTTTGAGGTATTTTCAAATAACACTTACAAGTTGCAAAATTTGGAGGATGCAAAAATTTTTGGTGGTCCTGTCAATGGGAATTTTCTGAAAAAACACTTTGCTTGAGCTAGGAGTGGCTTTCCATGCCATTGTAAATATCGTTTTTATTTTATTTTTGTTTTAATAAATGACCCCATAGCCCTAGGATAAGGCACTGGAACTACTTGTTCTTGGCAGCTCCCAGGGAGCATGCCATCCCTTGTGGAGCCAATGTTATCACACTAAGTTGCCTTGGGTCTTTATCCCTTGGTTTTAATTTTTCTAATCCATTATATTTTTTTATTTTGATTTGTTTCTTAAAGGTGTGATTTACTTAGGTTACCTTGAATAAGTGAAGGCTTAAGTCATGACTCAAGTTTTCATCCTCATATAAATTTTTGGCCTAGGTTCATTTTTCTTGGTTTATGTTTTAACCCACTTCATGACTTGACACTAAGCCTGACTCATCCCATGACTCACTTGACTTGACATGTCACTCTCCTCACTCATACATTTGTATCCTTTCCATGCTATCCCTTTGTCCTCTTATAATGGTCAAATCAAATTTTTGAAAAGGAAGCACTGCCAACTCACTAGGAGTTTCTGTAGCGCACTCCCTGTCCTTCATCCTTTACCATGATTTGTTATTATAGCACTGATTTCACTTCTTCCTTGTTTTCAACACCATGGTTAGTTACAATATGCCTTTGAGGATTCAGTCTTTATGAGCTTGCTAACGGTTTTCAAATTTCGAAAGTTCAAAACTCCGTGCTGCAAAAACTACCAGTTCAGACCAGTTAGCAGTGACGCTACTGGATTATATGTTGAGGTGGATTCAGAGGCCAAGTTTCTTGTGATAATATCCTAAAAATTCGCTGAAATTTGAGTTATCATCATTCTCCAGGTATTCCATGGCTTCCCTCATCTGCATATCAATTTCAAGGAGCAATTATCACTTGGAGTTTTGGTAGCGATCCTGCTGCATAATTGGAGGTCTTTTCCCTCACACTATCCTATTAGTCTTTCTTTCACCCAAACCTACAGTCACCATCCCATGGTTTTCAGTTGTAATACATCCATTTACCTTTCTCCCAAGTTTTGAATACCCAAGGAAAATTCACCCCTTGTATGCATGTTGTGCTACCTAAAATCACTGTTGAACTACACTTCCTTTTCCTCTGCTTCCTCTACCATTTGAATTGGAGTGTTTTTAGCCAGTTTTCATAGACTATTGTAGTGATCTCCTCCTTCAGATTATTATTTCTCTTCTTTAAGATCTATAAATAGTCAAAGGGAGGGAAATTTGCAGCCATTGTTTTCCTAAGCTAGTGTGCACTATCAATTCCTTATTTAAGTCTACCTCCTTTGTTTTCCTAGCCATCACTGTACCATATATTTTGACCTTTCATCCTATACTATTGAGACACCTCGGAAGAATAAATCACACAAGGGAGGTACTGTGGTTAGAACTGAGCCTGTAGATATGCATTTGTTTGAGGCAAAGTCCATGGCTAGTTTTGCAAAGGGTGGGTTGCCTTGCTTTCTGTCAGAAAATGAAAAGGGTTCATCTTGAGGTGGCAAGGCGATTTGCCTCACATTTTGATGGCTCAAAGACTAAGGTAGGGGACCTAGAGTTTGAGGTGTCTGAAACCTCCATTTCAGCATCCATAGGGATTCCTCTCACATGAGAGAAATGGTTTAAATCCATGGCTGAGAATGCAACCTTTTCCAAAGACTTCCTTAAGCCAGAGTATTAGACTGACAACCTGTCCAAATGGGTACAAAGAAGTCATCTAATTGAAGAATTTGATAAGATTTTGAAGATCATTCAAATATACTTCAAATGTGAGGGGAGGTTCAATACACTATACCAATACCATATAAGGCTTACGTTGCATTTCACTGGCAAATATAAAATGAACATTCCTTTCTGTTTGTTGAGAATCATAGGGAAAATGTTAGATAGAGTTCAATCCAAATCAAAGGCTATGTATACTCATATTTTTCATTCTGGGTTGATTAAAATGTTGGTTTCTGAAGAGCTGAGAAATAATAACATATCATGGGAAAAATTCATTGCTTATGCTCAAATTAAATTGGATATAGAATCCACTCCTCAGTCACAGATACCAAGTCATTTTCCATCCACTAGTACTGCTCCAACAAAAGCCAACAAGAAAAGAAAGAGTAAGGCCCCTGCTCAAGACCAAGAATTCATTAAGGAATTATTAGAAACAGAGAGGTAGGCCTACCATTCTCCACAGAGAGACATTTCACCCCCTCCTGCACCAAAATTAGAAGAGGTCCCTTCCTCTACTAAAGCCACAACCAAGAAAGGAAGGAAAGTACACTTCTCTTCATCTCCTTCAACAACTAGCACAAAGGTCATAAAGCCTTTCACAAGGTCATCAAATCTTAAAGGGGCTATTGAAGAACAATTCCTACCCAAGGATTCAATTCTAAAGAAGAAGAGAGATAAGAGAAAAGGCACTGAGAAGTATTTTTAGATAGAAGAGGTAGTCCCTATGCAGCAAGAAGATGAAGCCATAAAAAATCATGTTGAGACTGTCCACATCATCACTCCACCTATCAACCAGACCTTTAAAAGATTGATTAAATAACTCAGGGAACCTAGGAAGAAGGTGGCTTGTCTTAAATATGAAGCCCTATCTGAAAGGATTAAGATGAAAGAGCGCATGGATGGTTACAATCACACTCTTGATTTAGAAAGATTTGCAACAAGAAGAGTTGAACGTCTACATAGGAAACTCAAGAACCTTTATAAGCAAAATAGAGACTTTCAGTCTCAGAATAGAAATCTCAAAGAAGAGTTGCAACAATTCAAGGATGAGATATCTCAAAGAAACTTGAATGTGTTGGTTGAAGCTTCTATTGAAAAGGAGAAACCAGTAGCCAAGAAAATCATAGCTCTAGTGAAGAAGCCTGCCACTACTAAAGGGAAGTATGTTGATGTGCCAAAGGGATGTCCTCCTTCCACAAGAAGGAGTGTTAGGTTGATGAAGTTATTGGTGAAAGGTGAGCTCCATTTTTTAGAATGCCCCCCTTTTTCAAGGATAAGTGATTGAGGAAATATTACTTTTTGCCACCTATACAAGTGTTACAGGCTTCTAATGTATACAACTCAATATTTTTGGTGATTTGCAAAGAGTTAAATCTTTTCAACAGAAATAACATAGAAATTCCATAGTGCTATGGTGCTACAAAATTGTCTAAATCGCATATACTATCAGTATGCTACCTATAACACTACCTAATATCCTAATACATGTGTAGCGATGGTGCTGCTAACTCCCCAGGGTGTTATCAAATATTTTATGCAGTGAAACGATTGTGCTGCGAATTTAGCAGGGTGCTACCAAATATTTTTGAGGTAAGGTGCTACCAAGAGCATTTCAGCATTGGTGCTACCGAATTACACGTAGGTACACATGCATGGGCTACCAAAATTTTAACAGAGGATAAATTTTGCACAGAGACACACAAGATCTACGCTACCTATTTTGTAGACCTATGTTGGATGTTGCGCTACAGAATTACAAAGAATTTGGTGGAGGCACTACAAAATCTCACTACCCAGAGCACTACCAAATGACGCTACCATTAGGTACCAGGAATCAAGGGGTTTGAAATTATCGTCCTTGTGAGTGGCTGATGATGTGGAGAATGGATGAGATGGTAGCTGACAACATGATTACAATTTAAAATCCTCTACAGGACACTTGGCATGCAAGGAGATGTGCATCAAAGAATATCAATTCAGTTTAAAGTTGGTTGGATCAGTGGCCAACATTTTCCTTTTTTATAGCACAGTTGTTAGTTTAGTTGTTAGATGAAATAACTATTTGGAGATTTACATGGAAGGAAGGCCAACTCACACCTCCAACTATTTCCTTCCCTTTTGTTATAAATAGATAGTCCAAATGCTTTAGTAGGTTCAAATGGTTGACCTAGGCTCCCTTATTTTGTAATATTTTGATGAAGCTACTGGTTAACTGGTTATGTACTTGATTTGAGTCTTCATGATTAATATAAGTCATATTTCTTACTCCAGCTTATTTGCCTCCGATACTGAAGTATTCATGATTGAATGATTCACATGGATTGTTGTAGTGATATTATGATGAATGTTTGATTATAGTATTGTTATGATGTTCTCCAGTTTCCTTAAACTTTGAATTCAAGAAGATCTTGTGTTTGGGGTTTTCCTCCTTAGGCTGCTTGAAGACCTGATGTCCATAGCGGACCTCTACATTTTCCTCACCAAAGTCTTCTCTCTATTCACCTTTACTCCCACTTACTGACTGAAGTTGATCAAGAACTCAATTGCTTATGCATGCTAGCCTAGATTTATGAGTTAGAACATTATTATCTTGAGTCTTATCCATTTGACCTCTTTAAAACTCATTTACATTTACACATAACCTGATGGGTACTGGGCTTACCTTCTATGCAATTTGAGGGTGATTCCAAATGCTAACACACTCAATATCACGCCAAATGAAACCAATACTGCACCATAAAAAATGTAGGATTGTGTAGGAAACACCATAACAACAACAAAATATGTGTAATATGTATATCCTTGCACCTCTAGTCTACAAGGGGGTCCCACCTACTAGTATAATATTATTATCATAAGTAAATAATAATGATTTAGCAATCCTTTGTGGGAGGCATTCATCGTTGCGATTTTAATCATCAACAAACTGGAGAATCCACAGGGAAATTTGTTTCTAGAAGATTAATAACTCAGAATGTCTAGTTTCGCAGATTGATAACATCAGATAAAAAATATATACATCAAAATTATTATGCCACGGGGGGAAGTGAGAGGATTTAAGGGAAAAATGACTAGAAATTTTGGAATAACTCATGGAAAGTGTTAAGTATGAGGGGGTTTATCCCTGTAAGCATAATCATTCAATTAATCATAATAAAGTTTTCTTGACTTCAAGGAGAAAAAAGTCTGATATGCTCTCTTGACTCTTGAAATGGATAGAAGAAAAGGAAAGTAGAAGAGGGATAAAACCAACTATCTTATAAAACAAAAGTTGAAGCATATAACCATTTCAATGATGCTTCCAAGGGGAACATCATGATTGCTGTGTAACTTGATTGTTATTGATTAACAATACTTTGCAGAATAGTGTCGTTGTGGCAAAATGGATCCAACATTTTATTTTGACAAGAAATGAAGTCAAAAGAAACAAAAAGAAAGAAATGTCATAGCAGAAATGAATAAGTAGAATTGAAAAGAAACATAATGTAATGAAAGAAATGTAAAACATAAATGTAAAATTGAAGCAATTAAAACTACTATAATACAAAAAAAATTCCATACAAAGTTAAAATTTCAAGTTGGTTCCACGTAATGTTTTAAATGGGAACCGTTAGTGCTATAGGAAAACAATCGCTCTTGTAAGTCCTTTAGAATGTAAGAATTTGCGCCCAGGACAAAAGCGATCTAAGAAGGACACAACCATAATTTTTGGAACTTCGAATTCCTTCCTCTATCAGCATGATCTGAATCCCACAACAATACCTTCTCATTGACTTTAAATTTGACAGCCTTGACACTTATGTTGAAATATCTTTTAACAATCTTCTGTCTTCTCCTTATATTATCCAAGGAAAATGTCCTTTGCTCCTCTAAAGCCAAAAGTGCATTCATTATTTGAGAAACATCAGAAGAATTTAGTTCTTTGACCTATATCATTAACCTTAGAGAGGAAAGTTCTAGATTGGTAGGAAGAATGGCTTATTTACCATAAACAATATGGAAAGGAGTGCAACCAATGCTCACCTTGGTGGTAGTGTGATCTTCCCAAAGGGCATAAGTGAGGAGAGTGTGCCATTGACAAGGTTTATCTTCAATGAGCCTCTTGATAAATATAACTAGATTGTTGTTGGTATACTCAACATGCCCATTACCTTGGGGATAATAAGTTGATGAGGTAAAATGTTTAACCCCAAACTTAGCTAAAAATTGGGTCATCTTAGCAAAAATAAAGGCGGGACCTTTATTTTTAATGATTTCCAAAGAAAGTCCAAATATGGAAAAAATATTAGTTTCAAGAAAATAAATCACCTGCTCATCCTACGAATGTTTAAGCGTGACAACTTCAGTCCATTTCGTAAAATAGTCTGCGGTTGTCAAGATAAAGACTTGTCCTGTTGAAGATGGAGGATTAATAGGACCAATAAAGTCCAAATCTCATTTTGAGAAAGGAAATTCAGGGAGGATAGGTTGTAAAGGCATAGCAGAAAGACGTTATTTCCCAAAACATTTATGGCACTTGTTGCATTATCTCAAAAAATTATAAGAATCACGAAAGATTGAAGGCCAATAGTACCCTTTCTTGATAATCTTAAAAGTAGTGGTTTTAGTAGAAAAGTGATCTCCTATATGAATAAAATAATTTGAAGAACCATTAGTTTCTTGCAACAATTTATGTGTTTCCTCATTGTTCACACAACGAAGTAACATACCATCGACATATTTTTTAAACAAGAATTCTCCTATAATGACGTATCTAACAGATTCGAGTCAGAGCCTTCTTCTTTGATGAGTGTCTAAGTTATCTGGACATCTTTGATTTTTTAAGTAGTAAACCAAATCTTTATACCAAGGATGTTCAGACACAGAAAGGATTCAATTGTCAATGTAAAATAGTGTTAATAGAGAGCTATCATGTTCATCAATTTCTTCACTCATTTCAGCATGCTGAGCTAAGTGAAGGGATAAGTCACATCCCTTGATATTTTTTGAAGTCATGATGGTTAGATCATGCTCCTGAATCTTGGCAAGCTAATGTGAAATATTTCCTGAGAGATAAGTCTGTGAGAGTAAGAACTTGACAGTAGGTAAGGGAACTTTTAATAGCGTATTCTTACCTAATATGAAGTGGCAAAATTTTTCAACAACTTTAACAAGAGAGAAAGCATGCTTTTCAATAAAAAAATATTTAAAGTCATCATAAGACAATATTTGAATCATTTAAGCCATTGGTTTTTCATTATCTTGGTCATCACATTGAAGGAGGATAACAAAAACTACTTCCTCTATGGAATTAGTATATATTATAAATTCTTTCTTAAAATCTGGCTTTGTTGAAACCGATGTGGAATTGATTTGTTTCTTGATCCCTAGGAAAGCATTTTTGACATCATCTATCCAAGAAAAGGAACAATCTTTCTTAAGGAGATTGTGAATTGGCTTGACCATTACAACAAAATCAGGAACAAACCTATGAACGAAGCTAATAACACCCATAAAATATTGAACCTCCTTCTTGGAAGTAGGAGCAGGAATATTTAGGATAGCAGTAATCCTTTCGGGATCAATGGTTATTCCTAAATCCGAGACAATGTGTCCAAGGAGATTTCCCTTGGTAACGCTGAAAATAAACTTAGAAGGATTTAAAGAAATTCCAAATTTTCTGCATTGCATGAAAATATTTCTAAGATGACTGAAATGATCTGATCGATTTTTAGAATACACAGTTAAGTCATCAAGATAAATATGAATAATTTTACTGATCAAATCGTCAAAAGCTATTTGCATAGCTCTTTGAAAAGTAGCAACTGCATTAGATAAGCCAAAATGCATACGTTCATAAGCAAACGTGCCCCAACAAGTAATAAAATGGGTTTTAAATCTATTTTCCCTTTTCACCTTGATTTGATTATAACAAAAAAAACCGTCAAGTAAGGACATCATCCGTGACCCTGTAACTTGTTGCAAAATCATTTCCATATTGGGGAAAGGAAAATGGTATTTAACGTTGGCCCTATTCAATGTGTGAAAATCAATGAATAATTTGATTTGACCTATTGATTTATGAATGGGAACCAAATTAGAAACCCACTCAGAATACTTAACATGGAAATTATCTCAACATTCAAGAGTTGTCCCAACTTCTTCTGAATAGTTGCTTCCAATGCAGGGTTAATGAGTCTCTATTTTTGCCTAAATGGTTTTATGCCTTCCTTGATATGAATGGAATGTTGTGTAATAGTAGGATCAAAACCACGAATATCCTCATAAGACCAAGCAAAAACATCTTGAAATTCAACAAGCAACTTAGTGAACTTCAATTTTTCTTCTTTAGAACATTGGGCACCTATTTTAACATTCTTTGGAGACTCGTGTGTTCCAATGTTCAAGGAAATGGTTTCAACCACTTTCCTTTTCGACTCCTTATCTTTACGTTTTTCTTTGTTTCCTACATCAATCAATGAAAATGAACTTTCTAGAGGAGTCAAGCCCTTAGGAAATTTGTTATCTTCCATTGATATGATTTCCTTAGGCTTATAAGGTTCATTTTGAATGAAAGCACAAATTATCTCATTACTAGGGAAGACCTGCCATGACTCTATATTGTTCGAGATATGCGGGCAATACAAATATTGAAAAGTGAAATCAGGTCTTTGTGGCAGAAGTTGCCGAGTAGGAGAGGCTTCAAAAATAGCTAACCTGTCAGCCATTGAATTCAATTCCTTTTTAACATAAGTGATGTTGAAATATAGCAAGTTCAAGATAATCACCCAAATAGTTTGGGTGTAACGTTCCATTAAATTGTTGCTAGGATTATATATCTTACGTACAAGGTTTATAACAAGTTTGGAATCTCCAAAAACTGTAAGGTGACCACAACCTAGATTATAAGCATTTTCAATGCCTAGTAGTAACACTTCAAATTCAGTGACATTGTTTGTGCAATAAAACTCTAAGCTATAGGAAAAGTTATGATTTTTACCCACAGGAGAGTACAAGACAATACCAACTCCATTTCCTTCATTAGAGGATGAACCATCAAAGTGCATATGCCACATCCCATCCTCTATGTCGATTTATTCCAAGGGAGTGTTGTCCTCATCAACAAAGATGGAGTACACTCCTAGGTCCTCTTCAGTATAATTCACATTAGGCTGTGGGATACTTTCTATGTAATGTGAAATTCTCCCCTCTCTTAAGACTATGATGTTTTTACCGTTCCAAGGAATGGATAAGTGTGTCCCGTCGAGTGAGAGGTATCGACTCGTCAAAGCTTGCCAATCTCTTCCTAAGATGATCAAGTAATTACTCACTGGCATAGCTATAACCTGGATATTAAGGGTTGTCCTTATTTCAGGGTGCGTGCACAAAACCAAGGTCATGTCCTTGATTTCACCTATGGTTGTTTGTTGTAAACTATTATAAGAGAGTATGCTTTTGACATTTTCATTTGTATAAGACAAGGCTATCTCTTCCATAATAATCTTCGACATTACACTTGGGCCTGAACCACCGTCAATGAGACAACAATGGGAAATCTTATCCATAATCTTTACAGAAATATAAAACAAATGGTTTTTTATAGGGTGCCTAAAGTTATGTACACCTACTTTATTTACAGTTGAATCCTCTTCATCTACCTTTTTAGAGAGGTTGGCTACAATGTAAGATTTTCCTTCCATACAATTTTTTAGATTCTTTTGTTGCTCAGGGATGACAACCATGTCCAGGAGGGTAGAATCTTCTATATATTAGCCAATTGATTAAGAATGTTTTATTTGGAAGAGGGAAGAGGGGAGGTAGTTCCTTGACTTTCAGGAGCTTTAGAAACCTCAATAGTAGCAGCTAGTGAGGATGATCTTGGACTTGAAGAAGTGTGAGGAGGAACATATTTACCTTTTGGAGAATATGATTTATTCCTAGTATTTGTGATCATAACATCGTCTAGCTCTACAAAATCTAGGAAAACAATGGTAGTTTCAGGTCTTTTACCAAATATTTTATCTCTGGCACTCTTCTTTATTTCACATGTGTTTTCCTCATGGTGTTCCTCACAAAAGTTACACCAACTACGAGTCATGATAGCTTTAGGTTGAAAGTTATTTTCATTAAGATTCTTTAAATGTGGTGAAGAAGAAGATGAGGCCCCAGGGGTAAGAGAGGGGAAATTTCATTTCCGCTCAAACGCTATCATTCGATTATTCATGTCTTGCACAAGCTGTAACAGGGCAGACATATCTGTATGTTTAACTAAGTCTCCTTTAGGAATACCTGTTCTTTCGAGCTATTCCTCATACTCTAAATAAGTATGCAGAGCATAACCAAGGTTATCGATGTCCTTTTCCTCAAGCCTATGACGATAGGGGGAAGGTAATGAATTATAATAATGCATTAAAGTGTATTGGTTTTGAGGACGAATGAGTTCAGGGATTTGATTGTATAATTTGGTGAAGCACAAGTTGAAGGACTTGATAGTTTCACCATCCTTATAAGCGATGCTATTGTACTCCTGTAACTTCTTGGATGGGATTTTGTATTGCCCATAGGTAGATTTGAACCAATATAATAAATCCTCCCAAGTTGAAAGAATCTTAGGAGGAAGGTCAAAAAAATCAACCGCAACCTTCCCTTCAAGGGAATTCACAAATAACCGCATACAAGTGTCGTTGTCATTGGCTCCTATGTTATGACATGCATTAGAAAATTCCACCAAGTGTTCATTCGTAGTGACAGTGTTATTCTCTGAAAACCTAGGGAGATGCTCTTTCAATTTAGGAAGTGGACGAGTAACAGGTGTTAGGTTAAGAGGGGATGAAACATGCCATGGAGTAATTGTAACATCTTCTTCAAATTGAAAAATCCCATACTTTTTAATGGCTTTGGCTGGGTTTGTAGTGGATTGGATAGGGACTTGGTGACTATATAAGCTACCAATCACTGATGGGGTTGAAGGTTGATATGAAGAAGCACCTCGAATGCCACTAGATGCCATCTTGTGAATGATAGGTAAGGGAGAAAAAGATGAATTGACTAAATCAGACAAAGTTCTCCTTTGAGTACTTTGTTGGGTTGAAAAAACAATGTTTCTTCTTACTATTTCAGAAATAGGATTAATCTAAGGGATAAACCTCTTCTTCTCCTAGAGATATGAGGGTTTAAGGACATGAAAAGAAGAACCAAACTGTAGGAAAAAGAAGCTAAAGTTGATTCCTAGACTGTCTTTTCCTAGCTTCCCAACGTTCTTGGACACTTATGTCTTGTTTAACTATTGCCCATGAGTGTTCAACATCAACCTGAGTATTATCGGTCTCTAATATCGTATTAAACAAAGTTAAAACAATGCCGGTCTGATCTTTAAGACTAGGCTCAATATTGGGTTGCCTTACAACATGTACAATCATGAAGAAATGAAACAGTCAAAGAAAATATATCATAAATATAAATATATTCAATGAAAAGCAAGTATAAAATCAACCAGAGAGATATGGAAGATCTCCCCAGTATGATCACCAAATAAATGTTGAGGAAAATATATGAAATTATCTTATTCAAGCATTTTTGGATCTTTCTTGGCTAAGTCAAGATAGTTAGGAATGTTACTTTATGTTATATTCTCAAAAAGTGTATACCAATCCACAAGTATTAATTACAAGGGCTTAGGATGATTTTTTGAATAAAAGATTGTTGCAAAAATATAACATTTTTATACAATTTTCTAAATATATCATATTGCAAAAGAAAATGTGGAGATCAAAAGAAAAAATACCAATTCACATATGAACACAGATGAGACAGAATAACAATCGCTTTATTTCATTCCAATAAATCAAAAGAATTGTTCTCTTTACAAAATCCCTGTGAGGGGCATGGACCAAGGTCAAACTTAGATATCCCCGATGAAAACCATACAAAAGGACTCTGGCAAGAAGTAAAAACTGAACTTTAAAATCTGGATCAGCTTGCCACAGACTGCTTCCCACTTGACTCTGCACAATATCCTTTATCAGTCATGAAATTTAATTCTTAAATAGACAAGTCTACACAGACTATCAAATATAGATCAACACCTATGAAAACAAGTGTTTGAATGATATGATTTAGCTTTGAACCTTGTTATCTACAATAGGACCATGCTGTCATAAAATAGAATTACACATTTTATGAATTGAAGAATGAATGAAAATTGAACCATCTCAATAAAACTTAAGAGCAAACCTTAGTATCCTTTCTCCTTCTATTCTCCACTTTTTCTTCCTTCTCATTTGGCTTTTATGCATTCCAAATTAGTTGAAGTAGTTCAACTACTTCATTTAGTTAAGTTAACTAAAACTCAACTAACTTTTAGTTTAGGGGAAGAAATAATAATAATAATATTAATAATAATAAGGGTCTTTTAATAAATAATAACTAGTAGGTGGGACCCCTTGTGACTCCCTTTAATTTCTTTAACAAAAATAAACATAACCAGACAATAAATCGGACACATCCCTCCTTATGGCACCCATAATAATTCCCATAATTTGAAGATTAAATATCAATGATATTTCAAATCATATCCAAACATATAATATCCAAATATCCAAAAATAATATGTTTTCCAAAACCTTCAGCAGCCCACTGTCCTTAATAAAGCAATAATAAAGTATAATCAAAAACCGTATTTGCCACTTTGAGAGACAATTGTTCCTTTGTTTTTGCTATCCAGTTTTAACTTTCCTGAATTAGCCTTAGGCTATGTAGAACCTTGAGGTTTGATCTCACTGATGACATGAGAACAATAATCTTTCAAGTGTATACAAGATGAAATGTATTTGGCTGAATCACTTGAAGGGGAAGAGGGGGAAACAACAACTTTTTCTTTATCATGCATATGGTGGGATTCGATTTTGAGTCTTTTGCTTGCGTGGGAGGACTATACAGATGAGTGTGCAGGGGAAATATGGACATTTAGGTTAACAGGTAGAGGAGGAGAAGGTAGAGACAAATTTGGCCAGCCACGATGGTGGGAGACTGTTGCGTGAAAACTCTCCTGCCATCTGTCATTCTCTGGAACTTCGGGTTGCAACGAAAGAAGAGGGGGAACATGGATACTAGGGATAGGATGGGGTTGGAAAGGAGGCCTCTCTAGTCTAGATTGGACTACCCCTTGTACAATCCAATTTAAAAACCAGCCCGAAAAATATGGTTTAACTCTTGAGGATCTGCATCGAAATGTATTGAGAATCTGGGCCTTCTAGGCCCTCTATTCCAATTCCCTCAACCCCTATTATTTTTTCCATGACTTTCTCTGCTAAAGAAGCTCATCCTGTATGCAACAATTATTATCAACTAGCTTCTTAAACATACCATACATGCCATTCTCTTACTATGAGGCAGTCAAAGTCCAAGTCGTTCTCTTTAAAAATTAAATCTAGAGAGGCAACAAAGCTTGCTTTACCTTTTAAAACAAAGAGAGATAGTGGTAGTATTCCAAGTCCTCATATCCATTTTCCATGAATTAATCAACCACATATCATAATGTAATATTGAAACAAAGAGCCACACTCTTCTAAAAAATACATTCTTTTGTCTTATACTTTCAAGCCTTTGACATAATCATAAGTGGACGCTCGAGGAGAGAAAAGGTGATTCGAGTAAAACAACCCAGTTTACACATAGGTGCCATTAACACTTTGTTGCAGACAGGAACGAGGGTTAAATTTAACAGTGGAGGGTACTGAAAAATCATAGAGGGATAATGTTTCTTTCCAACACCTAGGAGGTCGAACACCTTTCGAAAACAATTGACAGTGAGGCCACATAGAGTCGTCATTATAGGAGGGATGAGAGGAGTGGTGTGTGGAATCTCTTCGTATCCTCATATCCATTAAATACACAATCTTGTATTAACATTCGAGACCAACCAAGACTAGGTTTTTTGGAAATCTTCCAGCGCAAGATAATAAGGAATGACCATCAACTAAACTCGGGGCTTTAAACAAAAGAACACACCAATTGTTGACAGTTTCTCTACAATTGTATAAGTATTACCACAACAACCAAGAGGGAAACGAGTTGACAGACACTGATACATAGAATGGTGAATAAAAACCATCAACCATCAAACTCAGATCTCTATTGCACCATTGTCACCATTATTCCACAGAGAACAACTAATAAAGACCAAGCTAACCCATAAATAACCAATGCACAACCTTTATAATCAATAATACCCATTTATCTGCTTACAATTTATCAACATTTTACAGTCATCACAGAGAGCCATAACACCATATTTACACACAGTTGAAGAAATTCAAGGAAACATAGAATCCATGCATCACTGAGCCACCATTTGGTTCATAAAACAGATATTCCATCATACTATGAGCAAATCGTTTCAATGGTGAACCGGTCAAGTTTTCCCTTACCAATCTTGGAAACGCAGAGCTTCACAACCAACATAGCAACAATGCAACAATGCAACAAATCTAGGGTGATGGGAGATAGGGAAGGTTTGGAGTGATGTGCAATAAATGCACGTCGCTTCCTCACCTGGCCCCATTCAATTCCATGTACAAGACAACCCAATAAACATAACATCCACCATTAGATCAACCATATAGCCAACACATAGTCAATGCCATATCCAGATATGATACCATATATATTGCATAGTGCGCCATCCGAGATATCTTATATCTCTACATTAACCTTAGCCATAACTCCACACAATAATCACATCAACATTTCTATATGTGCCTCCATTTGACCTTAATAAAATTTGCATAGTCCTTTTACCAAACAAATAGCATAATAGCTAGGAATAACACTTGTACCCATTAATTATTTCATTTGAAGTTTGCATTTAGTATTTAATCATAACTTAAGGATTAATACATAGTTTATTTTCTTTTGTTTGATCATGCTTCCATTTAATTATCGCTCGCATATATGTGGATAAGTAATCAATATACAAATTAGTGACAAGGTTATAACATAACACCTGTAAACAACATGATCCTCATACCCATGGAAATTGTTCTGTGTCGCAAGTGATTACCAACAACATTGGACAATAATGCATTAGCCATTCATTATCACGCCAAATGAAACCAAGACTGCATCATAACAAATGTAGGACTGTACAATAGGAAACACCATAACAACAACAAAATATGTGTAATATGTCTATCCTTGCGCCTCTAGTCTACAAGGGGTTTCCACCTACTAGTATTATATTATTATCATAATTAAATAATAGTGCTTTAGCAATCCTTTGCAGGTGGAATTCATCGTTCCGATTTTAATTTTCAACACCCACATCATAGTTTATGAGATATATCTATTTTATCATATCTATAACTGCCATAGATTTGTCTTTCATATCTCAGAATCCACGATCTAGGTTTTCAGGACCTTTTTCAGAATCAATAGCAGGGATGGAGGCAATGCAACTTATTCAATCAAGTTTGGTGATAATCCGCACACTGTACAACTATTTTGAATGGAAGTTGAAGGTTGCATTCCAACTCAAAAGAAAAGGAATATATAATTTGACGATGGAAATAGAAAAAAACCTACATCGGCGCTTCAGAAGACCAGATGGGTGAACCGTAAGGATGAGGCCACATGACTACTTCTTGAGTTAATCTCCACTGATTTATGGTTTCATGTTGTCACATGCAAGACTCCAAAGGAGATTTGGACCACCTTGAAAAGACTCTTTGGAAAGCAGGATGAGATGCGAGGTCATATGCTTGAGGTAGAGTTGAATACCTTAGTCTCTAAAAGTTTTAATAATATACACGATTTCTTTACTAAATTTAAATATTTGATATTGAGCTTGGGTGAATGTCATATTGACAATTCTACGTAAGAGAAACAACGTATTATAACAATATTGGCCAAGCTAGGACCATAATATGTTGTATATGTCTCCAATTTCCATTTTGGCAGATGTCTTTTGGGAGCAAATTGGAAAATTCTTACGATGGCTCAGTTCATTGAGTCTCTCACACAAGAGTAGACAAAATTCATACAAATGGGCCTCATGAAAGATCCCAAAGAACATGCACTCACCATGCATGATGGAAAAGGTTCATCCAATCTAAAATCAAAGCAAAAACAAAAGGAGCTATCACATCCAGAGTCAAAGAAGGAGGGATATTCCAAACCCTTCATTGATTCTTCATGTTCCAAAGATTATTCAAATTCCAAAGGGAAGAAGAAGAAGAGAAATCAGTGCACATATTGCAATAAAACGAATCATGAAGAATCCACACTCATGAACAAGAAGATTGATCTTATGACACAGGTACTTCAAAATAATAACCTTGGAGACTTCATTTCTGAATGAGACAAGAAGAAGAAGGAAGAATAGCATGCACCTAAGAAAGGTAATAATCATCCTTTGGTTGCAAATAATTATTCATTTGATTCATGGATTATAGATTCTGGCACATCACATCATATGGAATCTAAAGAGGAATTTTTTATTTCTTTGATTTCATGCTCTGGACCTCCTATTATCACGGGGGATGATACTCCAATAACAGTTATAGGAGAGGGAAGAGTGGAACTCCCTAATGGAAGTTTTGAGAATGTTTTACATGTTCCAAATATTTCTATAAATCTGCTCTCAGTTTATCAGATCACTCAAACATGTAAAAGGTTTGAATTTACATTAGATTCAGTTACTGTACTTGACATGCAGGACAATTCTATTATTACAATTGGTGAGGTAGATCACAAATCACGCTTGTATAATTTCACTAATTTTACTAATTATGACTCCTCTTTTCTACTTACACATTCTAATGAGAGTAGTAGAATATGGAATGAGATATTTGGTCATTTAAAATTTAGGTACATGCAACGAATTTCCAAGCAAGGAATGGTCAAAGACTTGCTAGACATTCATTTTTCTGAAGGGGTTTGCGAATGATGCATTCTTGGCAAGCATCTTGAAGATAAGTTTGGAAAGGGGAAGGCACAGAGAGCCTCCTCTTCCTTGGAGCTTGTTTACAATGATCTCACGGGTCCATTTCCACATCCGTCCATCAACAAAGCAAGGTATGTTCTTACATTTTTTGATGTTTACTCACACTATACTTGGGTTTATTTTCTCAGACAAAAGCCTGAAGTTTTTGAGCATCTCAAAGACTTCAAAGCTCTAGTAGAGACAAAAAATGGGAAGAAAATCAATATCCTCCACATAGACTATGGGGGGAGTGTATCGACAAATATGTTCAAAATATTTGTCATGAATATGGTATCCAGTTGCAACACACAGTTCCATACACTCCACAACAGAATGGAGTTGTTGAAAGGAAGAACATGTCTCTCAAGGAGATGACTAATTACATGTTCAATGCAAGATCAATTCCTTCCAAGCATTGGGCTAAGGCACTTAGCTGTGCTGCTTACATACAGAACATAGCACCTCACAGATCTATTGAGGATAGGACACCTTTTGAGGCTTGGATAGGTGACAAACAAGATGTCACACACTTCCACATCTTTGGATCTAGAGCATGGGCCCATATTCCTTCTGGAAAGAGGAAAGCCTTAGATCCACATAACACACCTTGCATATTTGTGGGATATCAAGATGATGTGAAGGGGTAAATATTGATTGATCCCTCTACAGACCAACTCATCATTGAGCACAGTGTTCAGTTTGAGGAGAGTCCTTTGCATGCATCTCCAGTGCAACATGTAGAGACTTTTGTGCTTCAATCAGTTCTAGACATCGGAGATGATGATTCCACACACTCAGATGCTACATATTCAAACACAAATTCAAAGGATTCTGTACATGCAGATGAGAAGGTAGTACAACCAAATGAGGAGCCAACATCATAGCTTCAACAAATTGCCAAGTGGGCACAGTCCACACTTCAGGTAGAAGGTATCCTTGCAGGGAATCCATTGGATTTGAGGAGGACTCGATCTTATCATGAGGAGCCTTATCATGTACTTTCATATTTTGAACCATCGATGAATATTGCCCATGAATTGCTATATGGTTCAATATTCTGATCCACATACCTACAATGAGGCTGTTGGAAATCCAATATGTGAAGCAACCATGCAAAAGGAGTATGACTCGATCCTAAAGAATCAGACTTGAAATCTGGTTCCACTTCCACCAGAAAGGAATATTTTCAGATGTAGATGGGTCCACAGGATCAAGAGGTACAAGGATAGACAGGTTTCCAAAGGTATTCATAATATCCATAAATATTTCTACATCTTCACGAAGACTTTCAATGACCAGAAGTTTCAGACTTTGCAGGATCGTCTTGCAGTGAAGAACACAATATCCTAGCAGTTGCCTTTTCTTCTTTTGATGCATTGTCTTTTGAGGGGAGGTTTGTTCCCACATGGTTTTCCCTCTTTCATAATTTTTATTCAATATTGATTAGTTTCATTGTACATGAGTACCTAATATGGCCTAGTATCCGGGACTCACTTTTTACTCCATAGTGATGTTTAGGGGGGTGTTGGAGAAATTTCTATTTTCGGCACACTAGTTCAATGGGAGTTAACTGACTAGTTCTATTTTAGACTTTATAAGTTTGGACCATCACTATTATGCATGAATTCCTAAGATAGGATGTCATTTCCTATATGAGTGAATATCACTCACTCATTGAACATATCATAATATACATTGATTCTTAGTCTTCATATTGCATCTCTCTTCCTTTTCTTGATTAGCTTTGTTTGCGTATGCTTTAGATAGGTCTCTTGTGAAGGTTTCCATGAAACACTGATGGGATTTAATGGAGAAACCTACGTATACGTGATTTTTCTAACTCTATCCCACGTATATGTACGAAATTTTGAATTTTTGACTCTGGAATGAGCAAAATGGGGGATTTGAGTCTACAAAGGTAAAGTAAAGGCCATCAAAGCAAGATGCATAGAGTGTGGAAAAAAATGATACAAAAATCTCATTCTTATTCTCATTCATATTCTTATCCATCTTGTTTTCCATTTCATCCATATTTATTTTCATAATTTAATCCTTCTTATGTTCCAGTTGTTCCCTATTTTCAGTGATCCTCTTTTCCATCTGGCGATAAATCTTGTCGATTTCATCTTGAGTCATGGTTGAGATTTTTGGAGGTTTAGTTGGTCAAGTGAAATTTGGAGGAGCCTTTGGATCCATATGAGAAAATAATAATTATCTTATTTTTCCTCTTTATTAGAAATTTTGAATCACCAAAAATAGATTTTCCAATAAAAAGTTATGTCAATTGTAAGTTACATACCCTTTAAGCCCTTAATTTGGTGTTTGTCCTCCTGGATAGCCTTCCAATATGATTTATTTATTAAATTTCATCCCTTTTGAGTTTGATATTTCCACCTACAGTACTATGAAATGGATTCTCTACAATGCCACAGGTCTGACAAAAATTGGATGTGCCAAGTTAAAGTTAGGGTAACTTTCCCAAACTTTGCTGATTTTTGGCCTTTCCAGGAGAGAGAACTTGTATATAATTGCACATGTCCAATATTTTTTACCTAATTATAAAATTTCTACCAGAAATAATACAGAGTGTCCTATTTCCAATGAAATAGGTCTCATAGAATTTGAATCCTCACTGAAGAAGAAATTATTGTTTTACCCAGAACACCTATTTGAGACTAGTTATAGGGCTAGTCAACAAACCCTATATTCCACAGAGTATATCTCATAAAGTGTAACCACCTAAAAACCAAAATTTTCATCAGAGATACCTTGATATGTATTATAAATTTCCTCCAATTTTTATTTTCTGAATCATCTTAGAAAAAAGCATTATAGAAAAAATTATAAGATGGCTTTCTTGGAGAAGAAAAACCCTAGGATCAATGCTTTGATACCAAATGTTGTGGTCCAATGCCTTAAAAAATGATAAAAAGTCAGTGATCATAGTCCACTTCGAGGGGGAAACCTCCTTTTACAATATATCTAGTTCATCATACAATATAAGATGATATAATATGATCCTAAGACTAAGGCTCCTTGTTATATATATAGGAGACAAAGGGTACAATTGTAATGAAAGGGTGCAATGAAAGGTTCTAGCTGACATACAAATATAACAATAGAAATGTAATAATTCAATATATAGGGCTTAATAAGAGGTTTTATACATAACATGGGGATTTGTCGAGGGATTAACAAAAATACATTAGAAAACATAATTTCCTCACACGTTATTAAGACAAGTAGGAGTTACATAGTCCAATGGACAGTATTGTGGATCTAGTCCGATACAATGATAAAAATCTCAACTCATCACTTTGTGCCTATGTATTGTTTCAGAGTTATACATGTATATCCTTCCATTGACTCATACATTGAAGTCTATATAAATTGAGCCTCCCACATGCAACAACAAAATAAATAGATGAATAGGTCACCTTTGTTGTTCATAACCTCCATAGTGGATCTGTGTGTGAGCCCCTTGTGATTTCATCCTTGAAGAATCTCATAGGATTTGAACCCTATACTTGATAAAGGATCTCAATACTCAAGAATGAATGGGTGCATGTGTTAATTTCATGCATAGATGATCAAATTTGATAAGCTAATGGATTGGTATGGCTACTCATGCTCACGTGGTGTCCTTGGTCATAAGGTTAAATCTCGTAAAGATCTTGAAAAATAAGCAACGCATGGGATTGTTGTTAAAAATGGATTTTGAAAAAATTGACAAGTTTTGAATAAAGAGAAAAAAAATTATTTGAGTGGATTGCTAATCCACAATGTAACATATATGTTATTATATTTGCTAGTAATTCCTTGCCTCATTTACCTTGTGTTTTCTTTCTCATAATTCTTAGAGGAATATTATTTTAAAAGGGGGATTTTCATGTATTGTTGGGAGGAATTTTAACCTTGGAAGGAAGGTTCTTTTGTAATTTAAAAAAAATATTTTCACAAAAAGAAAGCTTCTAAATATTGTATCAGCGGCCCTTTTTGTTGGCATCATTGGTTATGACTACGTGATCCATGGAAACATTGATTCTTTTCGAAGGGATGGCATTGATTCTTTTCCAATATCACTATCTTGTTAGCTACAAATTTTAACGATATCTTTATCAACCCACCATCTTCCCAATGCAAAAAAAATGTGAGGTTCCTATTTATGATGGATCATGTTATATAGAAGTGATTGAAAAATGGATTCTTGACATGGACACTTGGTTTGACTATAATTTGATTCTTGATGATGAGAAGGTTTCATTTTCCAAATTGAAGGTCATAGTGTTTGCCAAACTTTTGCTTGAAAACAGTGTGGCAAGTCAAAATCCAATCATCACTCTGAAGAGGCTTGTAGAAGCCCATAGTATCTCATTCTATCCTTCCAACTACAAAAAATATATGAACATCAAGTGGTTTTGTATTCATAAATGTCTCAACATGCCTATATAAGAGTACATCGACCATTTTAATTAGTTGCAAATTCTTCTTAGCAATACTTGATCCTACATACAATCCAACATAGTTGGTCAAAGAAAATAATTTTTAGAAGAATAGAATTAAACAACACTCATCCTATTTCAATAGGCACATAAAAACATCCACAAATCTCACACCTCATGTCACATTAAGTAATCATTCTTCTTCTTCTTATTATTTTGATGCCAAGAAAAATGGAAAATCCGACATATATTGTAAGAATAAATGATATGAAAAATCTGAATGTTTTAAATTGAACAATAAATCTTTTCTTGTATTGTCTTGAGAAAAAGGATCTAATGATTATCCTATTGAGACCCTTAGTGATGATAGGACTTATGAAGTGTTTGAAGTAAAAGTCAATAAGGTTATTTTGATGCACTGCCATCCTATTCAAGGGGGGCATGATAGTTTGTTTTTCATTCATGTTCACCTCACACATGATTTTTTAGTGGATTTTATAATCAACAATGGCTCATAGAAAAAATTGATTATGAAGGTCATTGTTATCATCATCCATATGCACTTGGGTGGAAGGATAACAATTCATCTACACAAATCATAGACACATGCACTATGCTATCTTATTTTGGTCCTAAGTTTGTGGATAAGGTCACTTATCATATGATTGATATATATTGTTGTGGTTTGTTTCTTGGTAAGTCCTATTAATATTATAGAGAAGCTTCCTATGATGAAAATAACAATGCCTAGTCATTGCAAAAAGATGCTAAAAATGTTAGGGTCCTACCCTAACCCCCTGAGTAGATATATAGGTTGTTATGTATGGAGGCCATATCTAGTATATAAGGCTCATATAGTAGTGTGAAAGAAATTATTGTATGAAGGATTTCTAGAAGTTTTCACCTACTAGAAAGTTCCTTCTCTAGAGTGTTCCTAGGTGGTAGATAGAACTATATAAAGAAGTAGAACCAATGTAATCATATGTCTTGTGAAGTATATTGTCATTGGAGATTTGCTCATTTGGAGGTTTTCCCCTCAAAGAGGCAAGTGAACATTGCTCTCATAAACAAAGGTATAACATTTTAAAAATGGTATTATAACACTTTTATTTTCTATAACAATTTCTGTAATAAATATGGGTTAAATATATTATTGTTTCTTTGCATCTTCCAATTTACTGATAAAGAACACAATAAGTGGGATCATAGCACTTTCCTAAGCCCATATTTTAGAGAAATGTTATCAAGGCTAGAGACATATTCTAACATCTATAAATGACACAATGATCTATCATTCAATGGGTAAATCTATTGTAGGGGAAGAATACATGTAGGAAATACAAGTGGTTTCACATATTTGGACACCCTTGTAACCACCGTTTCTACATATTTGAGTAGTACTACATCAAAGAAAAACTATATATATAATTTAAATTCCACATTCCCTAGGCTATATCAAAAGTCCCTTCGATTTATTGAAACCAAATTTAGATAATCTGATTGATCATATTGATTATATAGTGCATTGAGAACAATGCTTAGAAATATTATTGTCTAGTACTTGGGTAATCGAGTAATATGGCTAAGGGTATGATCGAGCGTCCTTGGTTAGTGCCCTAAGAAATTGGGCCGAGTATTGTTCTTGGACCGCACATGTATATCAAATATCTATAACACCTAACTATATTTCCCTTAAGGCCCATGAAACCCTACTCCCTATTGCCAGTCCATGAATTAATTCCTACATAAATGGATTTATTGATAATTTTTTCATTTTGTCACTCTAAACCTTAATTCCTTCTATGGATCCATGAAATTCATACATAAGCTAAAATATTAATAATTTGAGCATATTGCTAGTGTAGTATTATTCAGGTTGGAGTATAAATCCCCAGGACTTAGCAAAAGAAGTGGGTCCTAACCACACCTTTATTTGAGACCTATCTCAATAGAATCCTTGTGTAAATATAATCATCATTGTACCACTCTCCCCTAATCCCTTTTGGAGGACCCACTCATAAATGGATTTATTGATAATTTTTTCATTTTGTCACTCTAAACCTTAATTCCTTCTATGGATCCATGAAATTCATACATAAACTAAAATATTGATAATTTGAGCATATTGTTAGTGTAGTATTATTCAGGTTGGAGTATAAATCCCCAGGACTTAGAAAAAGAAGTGGGTCCTAACCACACCTTTATTTGAGACCTATCTCAATAGAATCCTTGTGTAAATATAATCATCATTGTACCACTCTCCCCTAAGCCCTTTTGGAGGACCCACTCATCCCATTTCTAGGAAACTATCTCAATAGACCTATAACATAATGTTGATCACCTTGGTGCACTCTCTAGTAGCCTTTTTCTTGTGAACCCACATCTTTATGGCTACTATAAGCATATAGATAACCACTAGAGTCTCCTCTTTGGAATATTATTTTGATGATTTACAAAACAAAATAAATCACAACCTCTTCTACTCGGTAAAATTTTGATTCCATCAATGAAAAACTCACCAAATTAGGCTCAATCCCAAACTAGTTGTCTAAACACATGTCGATACTGCACAATCAATCTGTAGGTTATTAGTGGTAGGAACCTCCATTCCGAAAGGAAGGTGTTGTATCATCAAATCCCATGGGGCCTCACTTTACCCCATTTTTTCATGACCCTATGACTCAAATGTGGCATAGAATCCCTAAAGTGGATCTCAACAAATTTTATGGCTCTAACCCCATAGGATGGGTCACTCATATGGAACATTTATTTTCCATGTGTGGCATAAAAAATGACTAAATGAAGCATCGTTTGGGTTTCTTATATTTAGATATTGAATGTTGGAAATGGCATATGAACTCTCATCGAGGTTATAGTTCTTTGAGGCAATTTGTTTGAGACCTCTATGAATGCTTTAAAACATACATACATTATTTAGGAAATTGACCAAGATTAAACAATGTGGTATAGTTGAAGAGTTCATATTTTCTTTTGTGTAACTCAGCATCCACATGAAAGGAATGTCAAACATATTTTTAGGGAATTCTATATCAGTTGTTTGAAGGAAGAGATACATGCCAAGGTATTAATGGCATATCCTACTACTTGGTTGGAAGCCTCTCAAATCCTGGGAATCCCAAAAGATGGTGAATGCTCAAATTAAAAGGACAACATTTATTCATTTTCCACATCCCACTATTTCTCTCCCTACCAATCCCTCTCCATCATCTCCCCTCATCAATATCCACAAGTTAAATCATGTTGAAATTGTGGAGTGCTAAATTAAAGTCTCTGTTACAACTCTGATGAGAAATATTTTCCCAAGCATAAATGTAAGGAAAAAAAAAATCTTTATGGCCATTTTAGAGGAAATTTTGGATGATGAAGCTGAAGATATACCTTAGGATACTCTATCTCCACCCATTGAAGACATTCATTCATTTTCTCCAAAAGATGTGGAACCACAAATCTACCTGCATGCCTTGACTTGTATTTTAGCTCCCCAAACCCTCAAACTAATTGGATACATTAAACATCCCAAAATCATTATGTTAATTGACAATGATAGCACCCATAACTTCATTCACTAACATGTATTCCAAGAAACACACTACTACATCCATGTTGTCAATAAATTCCAAATCATGATTGCTAATGGTGATTCCATGAAATGTGGTGGTCATTGTGAAAATGTGTAGCTTCAAATGGGTGATTATTCCTTGAAAACCCACATGTTTGTTATTGAAATGGATGGTTGTGACATTGTATTGGGTATTGAATGGTTATGGAAATTGGGTCCCATAACCATAGGTTTCAATGAGTTATACATGATTTTTCAATAGGAGGGGCATAACTACACTTTCAAAGGAATCGTGGTCAGTTCTTGAGAGATCATCAACTCCCACCATATGGAAAATATTCTTAAAATGGGGAATTCAAGCATTATGGTCCAATTACATGCCATTCAATACTTTGAGACACCTTCTCAACCCATCCATCCTAACATGTAGTTAGTTTTGGTCAAACACGAATCCATCCTTAAAACTCCCCAAGGCCTACCACCCTCCCAAGGTGAGCATGATCATTACATTATGCTCATACCAGATAGCCTCCCACCTAATATATGCCCTTATTTCCATCCATTTTACTAAAAATGAAATCAAAAGGATAGTTCAAGAGTTGTTAGTTGTTGGTGTCATCCGCCCTAGTATTAGTCCTTATTCATCACTAGTTGTCATGGTCCTTAAGAAAGAAGGAACTTGGTGCATGTGTCCTAAGTTAAAGCTCTCAAAAAAATAATAGTTAAGGATAAGTTCCCCATTGTTGGATCAATGAGACGGGGGGTGAATCGGTAATGAGAAATTTATACCACTTATTAATCCTTTTTAACAAAATGTATATTCCTTTAACTTATTCAACAATGTTCATTAGTTAATCATTAATATGTTATTTCATCATATAATGTTAACATTCATCAATGCATAATAAACAATAATAGACACATCCACACAATGCACAATATACCCGTATTTTATGTGGAAACCCAATGTGAGAAAAAACCAAATAATTTTTTTCTTATATGTCTTTAAGAATTACATTCAAGGAAGCACCAAATTCTAATTCTCCAGCTCCAAATAGAAGGAGGCTCCAACCCCCTAGTTTCTCAGGCAACGATCTGAGGGAAGCTCCAACTCCTCAATTCTCTAGCTACAACCAAAATGAGGATACAACCCCCTATTTTCTTTGGCTACAACCGGAAGGTGGCTAAAACCACCTATTTCTCAGGCTCCAACCTGAAGGAAGATCCTACTTCCTGATTCTTTGGAACCAACCGTAAGGAGGATACAACTCCCTTTCCTTGCCCCATATAACCACCTTGAAATATAAATGCCAAATGTAGACAACCTGTCACTGAATCAAACGCTACCACTATCAACCTATCACTTTTAAACTGTACCAACAACATGTAACAACCTATACCAATCAACCTGTAACAACTTGTACTAACAACCTATACCAACTTGTACCAACAATTTGTTCCAACACAAGTGCATCAACTATGCACAACACAACTTGACACAACAACCTGTCACACCAACCTATCACATCAACTTGTCTCATCAATCTCATCAACCAATCAGATCTATTCACCAAGATCAATCACCAAGACAACTCTCAACCATATGCACAATATCACCAAGATGTGCATCAACCAAGACTATTTACAAACATCAACAAGATGTATCACAATCAATATGTGCTTCTAAAAGTATACCAAGTCATACATGCCACATCATCCATAAACCATGTGCCAACAATAATACTAGCAAGTGCCTCTAACAATGTACCAATCATGCATCAATTATAGATCAAACTATGAATCATCAAGATGTACCAACATCACCATACCATACACCTCACATATGTGCCACTCATCAACTATTTGTCCCAACATGTATCTCAATCATATACCAAATACATATACCAATATAACCATCAAAATTTCTCTAGCAATAAATCACACTATCCATAACCAAATACCATAAACCCTCACATCAAATCCTATGCCAAAACCTCACTTAATAAATCTCTGCAATAAGGGAAACCTGTTATGCAAAAACTTACACTTAATAATTCAACTTATGAAGAAGAGAAATCTGTCATTCACAAACTGAATCAAGTAATTGCTATGTCTTTAAGTACTAGAAGAAATCAGATATTGATTACAGTGATTAAATTATATCATTTGCAAAATATTAAGATAGCTAAAGTAGTCATTAACCAAATACAAATTGATACACATAACATAAAACAAAATATTGATATTATGAAAAGCTAAAGTTGTAGAAGAATATCAAATTCTGTCTCAGTCTGTATTAAAATTCCATATCCTTGTTCTCCCACAAATGAGGATCATATTATGATAAAAATAATAAGTATATATAAGTTCTTCCATAGGGTAAAACCTCCCTGTGGATAGTATCAAACTGTTTACATAATCTGGGAAGATATTCCCAAGATCAACTAAACTAGGAAACTAAAATGAAAACAAAATATTTCAAATATCCTCCAACTGCTCATCAAATCCAATGCAATTTC
>SNQJ01S0017685.1:8981-27357 GCA_010110895.2 Picea sitchensis
GATGTATCTTCAATAGTTTTCTTATATTCTGGTTGACCATGATTCCTTCCTTTGAGTACTTCTGCATAACTCTTTCTATTTTCTTCATTCTTATTTTCTAGCAACCTAGAGTGCTTCTCTTCATTCTCTATAACTAATGTGGATGTTTCTATCTCTTCAATGTTCTTGTTGAGCTTGACGATTTTACTTCTCAATGTGACAACTTCTTCTTCAAGCTTCTCAACCTCTTCTCCTTTCTTCATTATCTGAGACTTCATGACTTCTTCTGTTCTTTTCGCTTCTTCAAGATGATTTTTTAATGTGATTATTTCTTCTTCAAGTCCTTTCTCTTCTTGACCAAAATATTCCTCAAGTTGGT
This sequence comes from Picea sitchensis, assembly GCA_010110895.2. Lineage (NCBI taxonomy): Eukaryota > Viridiplantae > Streptophyta > Pinopsida > Pinales > Pinaceae > Picea > Picea sitchensis. The sequence goes on from SNQJ01S0017685.1 coordinate 9,340, forward strand.
TTAAATCGTTAGTTCTTTCCTTAAGATGACTATCAATATCTTCTCTCTCATTTTTGCTTCTTCCTTCTGTTCTTGTATGTTGGCTTCCAAATATTGCTTTTGATATTCAATATTTTCTTTGATCTTTCTAGCTTATTCTAGCTAAGTTCTTAAGTTCTCGATGACCTATTCGGCTTCTTAAAAAATGTGAACACTTTCCTTTTTTTCCATCAATTCTTTCTTGAGTGGATTGTTTTCTTCTCTTAGTTCATCTAAAGCACTAATCAATTTTGCTTCACAATTGTCTTCCTTTTCAATTAGTTTTTCTTTCTCATTTCCTTCATGGAATTCTATTTCAAGATGTTTGTGTTTTTCACAATTAAAGCAAAACAACATACCTCTGGTGATTATGTACTCTTCATCTTTTGAATCTGTTTCACATGGTGAACATAATTATTCTTGATCTGTATCTACATCTTCTTTGGCATTTTCTGAATCTGTGATGGGTGAAGAATATATGTCATGTAACTTATCCCAAAGTTCTTTGGCTGATGAACATTTACCAACCTTTTCTCTTACCGGATTAGGTAATCCTTCCCAGATGAAATCCATTGCTATTTTGTTATTCTTCTTCAATTCCTTCTTGGATGCAGTCTTTGCCCTTTTTGAACTATCATATCCTGTAACAACTGATAGCAAATATAATGTCCATGTGCTTGTAAAAATACTTTTGTCCTTCTGCTCCACATCTCATACTTTAAATCATTATGACCATTAAACATTGGTACTCCATTCTCAAAATAATCCATGATCTCCTTCCAGTGGTTAAATTGTTTCTTGAAGGAACCTGCTATGATACCAATTGTTGGATTACCAAGAGGGGGGCTGAATCAGTAATAGAGAAATTCAAATGCAAGTGTTATATCAATGCAGCATTATCATCCAATAGTTGCAGATTAAATAAACAATGAACAAATGCGCAATTATACACATACACAGTACACTAGTGTTTTTACGGGGAAACTCAAAGAGTGAGAAAACCACAGAATTATTTTTCTTATATGTCTTTAAGAATTACATTCATTGGAAGCACCAACTTCCCTTGTTTTCTAGCTACAACTGGAAGGAGGCTCCAACCCCCTAGTTTCTCAGGCTACAACCTGAAGGAAGCTCCTACTCCCCAATTCTCTGGCTACAACCAGAAGGAGGCTACAACCCCCTATTTTCTCCGGCTACAACCAGAAGGAGGCTACAACCCCCTATTTTCTCCGGCTACAACCGCAAGGTGGCTACAACCACCTTTCCTTGCCCCGTCCAACCGCCCTGACGTAGAAGTAGAATGATGGAACCACTGTCACACTATCACTGTGAGATATACAGCTATAAACCCGTACCAATCAACCTGTAATCAACCTGTACCATAAGCAAGTGCATCAACCATGCACCAACATGTACCAAACAACCCGTAATCAGCCTATACCATAAACAAGTGCAACAACCATGCACCAACCTGTACCAAACAACCTGTAATCAGCCTGTACCATAAACAAGTGCATCAACCATGCACCAACCTGCACCATCAACGAGTGTATCAACCATGCACAAAATATGTACCAATCATACATCAAATACACATAAACTATGACTCATCAAGATGTACCAACATCATTAACTATACATCTCATGTATGTGCCAACTCATCAACTACTTGTCTCAACCATGTACCCAAATGTAGAAACTGAATATGTCACTGAGAAACATGTTATTTTATACTCATCAATCAATCTGATCTTATCACATATAACTCAAACACTATACCACAAGTTTGTACCTCAAACCATGTGCTAGAACCTCACTATTATACAACCTCTATCTGTACCAATAACTTCAACAACATACCTCAACCAAAACCCCTCAAACATGAACCAATACTAAACTGTAGTAGAACTACCTCAGATCAATTCTACAACAAGCCATAAACTCCCAAGAGGGCATCCAATTTGATTCATAAATTTAACACTACACATATGAGAACCATACCTTTTTTTTCTTCTTGTAGCATTCTATTGTCGCAATTTTGTTTCCATGATTTTTCTGCCGCACTTTTTGTGCTGCGGCTTTTCTACCGCACTTTTCCAGCTACGATTTTTCTACCGCACTTTTTCTTCCGCACTTTTTCTGACGCACTTTTTCTTCCGCAATGTTAAGCCCTAATATTGGCTCATTACCCCTTAATTGGGGCATATTAGATTAATAATGTTAGTTTATTTATGTCGGCTTTAGGCCATTAGTTGTAATTATACCTCCCAGTCTTCTATATATACCAAGGAGACATTTTATTTTGAATCATCTGGTACTTGAACATTTAAGTGGGGTAAAAGGAGGTTGCCCCCTCAAAGAGGCTTATTATCTGAAATTCTCTCTTTTTCAAGGTGTTGAGTTCTTTTTCTGAGGATTTTCTATGCTATATTGATATTTGGTTCTTAACATATGGTATCAGAGCTCAAGGTCTTGGGGTTTCGCTTCTACATCTAAGACACCTTGGAATTTTCACTATAACTTTTTTTCTACAACATTTCAGAAGGAACAACTTGGAGGATATTTAGTAGACAGATCAAGGTACGTTGGGTTCAAAATTTAGCTCCTGAGGCCTTATACTTTCGGAGATACAACCTGTACAAGATAGGGTTCTGGAATCGTCTTGAACTGAGTCATTGCGTAATTTTCGCTATAAAAACATTTCTGTAACGTTTTAGACACTGAGCTCCAGAAGCTATTTATAGAAATTAGTAAGGTATCTATGGTAAAAATTTCAGCTTATGGGTCATCATAAATTTATAGATACACCCTGTGTAAGATAGGGTATCTGACTAGTCTCAAGAAGGTGTTCCAGTTAAAACAATCATAACTTATTCCTAGAGTATCCAAATTGTGTGAGACTAGTTGCATTGGATTGTGGACAGACTGTAGTATTTCTGGTGCGAGTTTCAGAATTTTATATCGATTATTTTGTGTGGGGCACACTATACAAGTGAGATCTGCTGGAAAGTCCAAAAATCAGCAAGTTGTGGGGAAGTTACCATAAATTCCACTTGGCACATCAAATTTTGATCAGACCTATGGAATTGCAGAGAAGAAATATCAGATAAATACATAAAGGAAAGTTTCATACCCAGAAGGGCCGAAACTTGGGAGATACAACAGAAGAAATATTGTCTAGAAGAACCACCTCAAAATCAAGGTTCAAAAGTGATACTTGGCCAACATGCCACCCAAAAAGGGAAGTATCCGACTAGTCTCAAGAAGGTGTTCCAGCTTAAACAATCAATCATAACTTATCTTGTAGAGAATCCAAATTGTGTGAGACTAGCTTGCATTGATTGTGACTGACCTAGTATTTCGGGTGCGAAGTTTTAATTTTATATCGACATTTTTGTGCAGGGCACGTTGTACAAGTTATATCTCCTGGAAAGTCCAAAATCAGCAAGTTGTGGGAGTTACCATACCTAATTTGGCACATCAAATTTTGATCGCACTCATGGAATTGCAAGAGAAGAAATATCGATAATACATAAAGGAAAGTTTCATACCCGTATACGTAAACTTGGAGATACAGTATAAGAAATATTGTCTAGAAGAACCACCTCAAAATCAAGGTTCAAAAGTGATTTCTGGCCAACATGACACCCAAAAGGGAACTTCTACACCAAATAAGCCTCCTTAAAACTCTACTTGGACTCTTGATGAAGGTGAAGAAATGCGTGAGGGACATAAATGAACCACAAAATATGGATTCAATGGAAGCCAAGTTGATGGATTCAATAGAAGCTAAGTTGATACTAAGATAGATTCAATGGAAGCCATGGATACTAAGATAGATGGTTTTAAAAGGAGATCATGGAAGTATTGAAAAATTGCATAACAAAGAAGACACTCCTAAACTTTAAAATGCATCCTATGCACCAAGGATGAGGACACAAGGAAGGTGAATTAAGAATGGAGAAACTCCAACTTTATTTCGAAGACCAACCATCGCTACAGATTGATATGAGGAAGTTTGATGGTATGACCCAATCACATGGATAATTTCCGATGGAGCAATTTTGATCTCCATAATGTTACCATACACAAAAGGTAGGAATTGCTTCTTTATACTTAGAACTCCAATTAATTTGTATGGTATCGATGGCTTTGTTCTCGCGAAATCACTCATCACTTGGACAATTTCCCCACGGAAGAAATGATATCACACTCCGCGAGGATACAGCGAGCAATACCTTCTTAGCCAATTGATAAATCTCTGCCAAAAGTACTAGCTAATGGAAAGCACATTGAGAACTTCCAAAGATTGAATATAAAGGTAACCAATATTCCGTATGAGCACTTGATTGATGTATTCATAGGAACTTTAAAGGATAACATTCAACATGAGGTTCTACTTTGGGAACCCAAATCATTGAGAATGCATTTAAGGTGGTAAGAAATGTTGCTGAAAGTAAAATATGCTACATGGCTACTAGAAGGACCAATCCAACATCTAGAGAGAACAATGCCCTTCTTCTAAAAACACCTCAACCTATAAGGTTGACACACTGCTGACGGGCTAAATTGACCGCTCATCAACTAGAGTTGAACCGGGTCCGGGGTTTTCTAATAACCTAAGCCATTTGGAATGGACCACCCTAACGGCTTGGGTTATTAGACAGCCTCGGACCGGTTCCACTCTCTAAGGTCTCTTAAGAAAACCAAAGAGAGAAATGATCTCAGAAAGCTAAGTAATTTAACTAAACTAAATAGAGCAAACTAATCCATGACTAAATACAAGAACTAACTAAAATAAAGGAAACTAGAAACTAATAAAACAAATAAAGAAACTAACTTCACTAATCTAACCACGAACTACTAACTATTATATATACAAGATACTAATTATGATTATAATAGCTCAAATCAACTTATCTAATTGTCAAGTTAATTACAGTCTATTCACAAATATACATTAGACACAATCTATATTGTGTTTCAATAAAACCTGTGGAAACTAATTTGTTTGTTGTCCCAAGACAGCGGAGATAAATCTTTTTTAGTTTTATGATTTATGGATAAGAAAGTAAACTAACTCCAAATTAAACAAATTAAAATTATAACTATCTTAAACTACTTAATGAAAACAATAAACAAAAAAAATGACCTAGAACGCCCAACCGCCTGTAAGATGACTTTGCTGGTTGAGGGTTGTACCACACCATTTAGTCCTTCCAGGGTTTCTAAAACCATCACCTATGTCAGCTTTGGCTAAGCACAAACAAGACATAAAAGAAATCATAACAGTTTCTTGATTATAAATTCCTCTAAAAGGGAAAACTATTATGTAGCAAATTCATATATAACAATTCAATTAATGAAGAAGACAAAGCTATCATCCACAAAATGAATCAACAACTATTACGTCCTTTATCTCTTTGAAAGAAACAAGATATGTATAACAAGAAGAAATTATATCATTTGCATTTGATTTAGATAGCAAAGTAATACTAAACCATTAACAAAATGATATAATAAAACATGGAACAAAGCATTGATATATTGAAAAGCAAAAGCTATGACAAACACCACCGCCCATCAATCAAAATTACATATCCTTGTTCTCCCCCTACCGAGGATGATCGATTATTACAAAACCATAGGTTTATATAGGTTTCACAAGGTAAAACATCCCTAGATAATAGAAAATTATTCACAAAAACTGGAAGATATTCCAAAACTGACCAAACTTAACAACCTAAGCCAAAACATAATATAAAATATCTCATAAACTGTTACAACATATCCCATTGATCATTGAAATTCGTATGCACCGAAAAGAAAGTGTAACAAACAAGTTAAAAAGATATTTTGTTAATAAAATGGTAAAAATCGGATCCTGTAGACCAGCTACACATAATCATCTAGCCTAATTTGAGAATAGACCTGTTTTATATCAATTAAAACTAACAAATATATTAAACAAATATTGATTACTAATTAAAATCAAAGCAAAATATTTAAATCACAACAAACTAAAACTAATATGCTAATTTAGAACAAAATGTAATCTTAACTTAATCTAATTCAATCAAAACAAATATCAAACAAATCTTTGGTAAAATCTATCTAGAAATATGGGAATTAAAGTGTCAAAGATTGGCAAAATAGTTATCGAAAATGTTCCGATATTTAAATGGCCCTAGCTTGATTGCCCTATTCCATAACCTTTTTTACCATGTGGTTTGCCAGCACACCAACCATTAAGAATGATGTTTGGGCTTTTCATATCCATAGGAAAGTCATTCTTCCAAAGGTTAAGCAAAGCCTCTGCTTCTTGGACGGTTTATATCTACATAGAGTTAACCACATATAAGAATTTGGAGCAGAGCATCGAGCTTCAGACCAAATTCTCGCCATTTCCAAATGTCTCAAATTGTTGATTCCACCACGTGAGCAGCTGCATATCTTCTATCGTAAGATGGTGGAAGGGTTTCATCTGCGGACCAAAGATGGACCTGCCTCGACAGGCATTTCCTTCACTAGTCAGCCACATTGTCTTTAAAATGTTGGGCCTTGCCTAGAATATTTAGAAGTGCATTATAAGTCTCTGTGCCATTGTTGTAGCTAGGCTGTTGAGAGGCCCACACAAAGAAAAACATAAATAATCTTCCAAACATTTTTATGTTCAGCAAGCAACTCTAGCACCAAATCTGTATAAATAGTTATGCCACATTGGTTTAGAGCCTTTACACGATCCTTGCAAGTAGGATTAATTTTAAGAAGTCTCTAAATGACATGGGCATCATTTGCTACTGGGCAACCAGAAGTTGAACTATTGCCAAGTTCATCATGGTCCAAATCAACTAGACCTAAATCCATCCTTTGCTCTTCACCACTTTTGTTGCCTTCTTTTTCCTCTTCATATCCAACCCGAGTTGTGCAAGATCACACCGCCTCGTGGATGTGCTCTCGCTGACTACCAAAATGCTTTGAGCTTCTAAAGACTAATTGCGAGGCAATGGACCAGGCCATAAGACCTCTTGCAATCCAAAATTTGATTTTGCAACTGGCTTGTTTGGAAAATGGATCTTCTTTCCAGATAAAAACAATGCAATGATTGAGCCAGGACAATCAAAATCAGTCAGTCTCCTAAAATTTGTTCTTGTATGAATAAAGCCTGGACACTCACAGGAAAAACAGATCTAAAAATATGCATGTTTAAAAATGAAATAGCAACTTCCTTTCTCATTTCGAGGTCATCAAAATATGTCAAAGACTCCCCACCTTGGCCAATCTTTTGTATTGATTTGCCTCAAGACGCACAACAACTTGTATATTGAAAGAGATTAAACCTCCCTTTCCTTCTTGAATAACCTCTTTACCTTGAGTTCCTTTTCTAACCAACATCCCAACTGCATGCATTACCTCTTGAAATTCTAAACTGCCATGGTTCATCTCAGGATTTTTGTTGCTCCAATTCGTGTGATTCGTCTTCATTTTGTAATAATAGATTCCTAATCAACAAAATATTCATCCATTTTGTTGTTTGTGTTGCTTATAGACACACCTGTCACTGTTGACATAGGGTGGGAAATAGACTTGCTTTCATGTTTATGCCAAGCAAGGACCTGCTCAATCATTTGAGAATCTTCACCGCGTTTATGTATATTTGCAAGAGAATATTTCTTGAGGCTTTACTTTTTCATTATTATTTTTCTGATTCAATGTTTTGCAATGTAATATCTCTAAAACATGGATCTGTTTCAACATTAGGCTGAATGGATGAGAGAGATATTGATGTTTCTCAAACCTCAAACATATTACCCAATTTCACATCTACACCCTCACTTATTACTTTAACACTATTAACTGCAAATTCTTCCATTGGTCCCGGAGCTTCTATTATACCATCGATATAGACCCATTATTCTAAATAAGAAGGCCCACCTGCACTGGAATATTCGGTCATATGACTTGAAACACCCTTATATATTGGAGTCCCTGTGCATGTGTCCACACTTGTGATATTAGCCACTGGTTTTGAAGCCCAGCTTCGCGAAAAGATGGAGATTACATTCCTCTTGACATTTGCTTTGTTGGGAGATATTTCATTATCCCGTAAGGAATCACTCCTGAAACTAGATTGATACTGATCAAAATCATGACCCCCATAAGATAACTCACCCGTGATAGCAAGCATTAAGGTTCAGCATTTAATTCAATCTCTCTATGACCTCAAGGTCGTCTAGGGAAACCACGACCTCTCAACCCGGTTGAAGATCATTTTGAGTTTATATCCAAGCCTAATTATTACATGATATCTTCAAATCCAGTCTCTAAAATCACACAATTCTCCAAACAACAATAAAAGTAAAAATGGGAAACCTTCTGCATGATTGGAGAATCTATGGAACCATACGGTAGCACAGAGCGTAAGTGCGAAGAATAGCTCAATTCTGCAAGGAGTAAAAGCATGTACTTAATATCCCCTATAATGTACCATCAATTATAGTATCAATTGGTTTGACTAATGAACAATGGTAAGTGCATGCTCAATCAATGTTATACCAAAGTTTTAATCTACCAGGAATCGAATTGAAATCAATACCAAACTCAACTATGTGCCAAGTAACCACCAATATCCTTAGCTTAACCAATGTAATATATGTAACCATTGGTTACAAAATAGCCACAGTATTTATATTAAAAGATATGCACGAATATCCATATATCTTATGAACCAAAGGCTGAGTAGGCCAAATAAGAAGTCAATCAAAATACTAATGCATTGCAAAATCAAATGAAATCCAATCACACAATTGATATAAGAATGTCCAATGAGTATACCAATGCATTGGCGAATACATGATTTTAGGTTTTGAACTTCATGTCGGATGTTCAAACATCCGACATGAAGTTCAAAACCCCAAAATCATGTATTTGTCATGCATTAATCAAACGCTTAACCAAGGTGTCGATCAAAATTACATAAAATTAGAGGTGCTAAGAGATATGATATGGATCAAATAATAAGGGATTTTCAAAAGATAAATCAAGACCCCAATGCACTTCAGGCAAATCATAAAATGTGCGAACTAGGCTAAATGTCTTCAATAAAACTGAGTTATATAGTCCATTGAAGTATGAAAACCGATCAAAGGACATTGTCGATCACGTAAAGATCAATAAAAGATAGGCGCAATATGCATAATGACACAAAAAGATATTGGCAGTTCAGATAATGATAGAAATGTGACCTCGAAAGCATAAATTTTCATGCTTACACTGAAGACTTAGCGAAGACAAATTTGTAAAAGTCTCAAGAAATGAAAGTTTCATTTCCATGCAACTAAAAACCTGATGTTCGCAGCGATATAGTGGTGGCAGCCATAAGCAAAATGGTAGGGTTTGTTAATTGGTCACAACAACACCTCAACAATTGGAGGGAAAGAAAGCAAAAAGGTTTATGCTTTAATCGTGACGACAAGTACAAGAAGGGGACATAAGTGGTGGAGAAATATACCTATCTACAGATTGTGAAGAGGGAGCTAGTAAGAAGAAGAAGAAGGAACCATCCTAAGATGAAAAGTAGAAGCAATTTCGCCTCAAGAGTTGACTTAACGACATCGTAATGCATTGGTCGGAATTAGCACTCCTCAAACCCCCAAGATCGAAGGATACATCAAAAAGAAAAAGGTAATAGTCCCAATTGATTCTCGGAAGTACTCATAATTTCATATTCATTATGTAATTAGCCAAAGATCTCAATTGCTTTGTATATCCAAATACAAAGAAGCCTCAAGTAATGATTGCAAATGGAGGGAACTATCAATTGCTCTCAGAAAATAAGATCAATCTTACCATGGGGAATGCGGAATTAATAGTCCAATGATTGATATACCCATGGGGTGTGTGCGTGATGTTGTAATTAGGAATCCAATGGTTACAACTATTAGGAACAATGGCTTTTAATTTTCAATAACTTTTCAAGGAAATTTTCATTGGAAGGAAAAGTGAAATGAAAGAATAGGTATCACATGGAAACCCCGTAAGGTGATAAGTTCTTAATGGCATGACAAATTATTGGAAGGCATCAGCGCATTATTGCACAACTATGCTCACTAGATGTTCAAACATCTAGCCATCTATTCCTCAAGATTCTGATCATTTGATAAGCATTCAAAGTGGTTTGAAGATATTCCCAAAGGTTCTTACCCACTTGGAATCATGATCATGAAATTCACCTAATCGGAGTGTTCCTCCTAACATCGCCATACAGATACCCCACGCCTTAAGAGGAAATTGAGCACAATGGTTGAAGAAATGTTAGAGGTCGGCATTATTAGACCTAGCCATAGTTCTTACCTCACACCTACCATGGTCACATGAGTCACGCTTACGTATCTCATTTGGCAGAGAGTCAGCGATCACTTGGCCAAATATAAGCCTCATTCCGCCATTGACAATTCTGTTAGATTGTGTCCACATGGAGCAATCTATTTCACAAAATTGATCTCCATTCATGGTATCATCAGATCGTATCGAAGGGAAGAAGATATCCCAAAAGGGTGGTCCCCAAACCTAGTTGGCCATTATGCACTCTTGGCCGCTTGGCTCAAATGCACCTTCCACATTCCAAGGGTTGATGAATTTTATTTTCAAGCCCTTCCTTCAAAAATTTGTGTTAGTATTTTTGATGATATATTAATCTATAGCAAGTCTTGGGAGGATCATGTATGTCATGTTGACAAAGTTGCTACAACTACTAAAGGATCATCAACTATATGTCAAACCATCCAAAATAAGTTTTGAAGAAGGAGGTAGAGTATTTGTCATATTGTATCTCATGAAGGTGTTTGGCAGACCCTAAATGTGATTAAGGGCTATTATCGGACCACAATCCCAAAACATTAAAGAATCTTTTAGAGGATTTTTGTGGTTTGACAGTTACTACCGCAAGTTTGTTCTAAACAATGGAAGAATAGCAATACCTTTAACAACACTAATCACAGTTGATTCATTTTCATGGACTCAGAGGTAACTAAAGATTTTGAACAACTTAAAGAGGTGATGTGTAAAGCTCCCCGTCTTAACCAATTCATGCACTTCACAAAAACATTTATCGAATAAGATGCCTCGAAAAGGAATTGGTGTTTTCCTAATGCAAGAGTTGAAGGCCCCGGCTTTTGTTTATCACTCAAGGGAAAAGGACTTACACAAACCCATTTATGAGAAAGAAATACTGGTACCATTTCACATGCATTGAAGAAATGCATCCTTACCTAATAGGTAGTAAGGCACTTCAAGGTCAAAACAAATCAAGATAGTCTTAAATACTTTTGGAACAAAGACTATCTTCTAAAAAACAAAATGGCAACTAAGATGTTTAACAAGTGATTTTGAAATTGTCGGCAAAAAGGAAGCAAATGTTGCACCACTCTCAAGAATAAGGATGAAGATGTTGAGACTTTTCTCAGGTATCTCATCATCCAACCCGATTGGATAATAGGAAGCAGCGGGATGAATGGAAGAATGATCAAAAAGGTGTGGAGTCTCAATCAAAGGTTGCAGCAGGATTCTAGTGCATCGCATACATTTACATGGAAAAATGATTCACTATGGTACAAAGATCGCTATATCGTAAGAACTCCCAACTCAAACAAAAGGTACTATTGGAATTGCACACCCTCTCCAGAGGGCACTCGTGATTTTGAAAACCTACCATAGAGTCAAGAAGGATTTTTTTGGGATGGCCTTTAAAACTAATGTTCAAAGGTTTGTGGCGTAATCGTTTGGTTTGCCAACAAAATAAGGTGGAAACAATTAAGACCCCTAGGTCTTTTACAACCATTATCCATCCCAAGTCAATACTGGAGGAGGTTTCCATGGATTTCATCACAGGCTTCAAAGTCCGAAGAGTGTCATCATGGTGATTGTTGATAGACTCCTATTCAAGCACACTCTCGTGCACTCTCTCATCCCTTCAAAGCTAGTACACAGCCTTTGCCACCGCGATTCATGGAGATGGGGCCATGCTACATGGCAGCCCAAAGATTATTGTAGGGTGACAGATCCCATCTTCATTGGACATTTTGGACAAAATTATTTTCTTGTTTGGTACTAATTGGTCTATATCTCATCCTATCATCCTCAACTGATGGACAAACCGAGATAATGAAATTAAAATGTCTGGAAGGATACCTTCGCTGTTTTGTCTCCCATAAACAAACACAATGGTTCAAATGGTTACCCCTTGGCGTATCGGTGGTATAACACATCCTTTCATACCGCGAACAAAAATGACACCATTTATGGCACTTTATGGATACCCAATTCTCCTTCCATCACTTCTTCTCTAAAAGAAAAAATCTAAGGTTCAAGCAGTGAAGATCACATCAAGAATCAACAAGAAGTTCTCCAAATCTTAAAGACAACCTAACCATGGCACAAAAATCGCATGAAACAACAAGCATCAACATCAGAGTAAAAGAAGTTTTGAAGTAGGGATTGGGTATTTTAAGACTACAACCATACAAACAGATGTCCCTCAAGTGCCAAGAAGGATAATAAATTATCACCAAAGTACTATGGCCCTTATAAGGTGTTGTAAAATATTGGTACCTATGGCATACAAATTGGAGCTGCCTCGTGATCTTCACGAGTAATAATCTTAGTTTTCCATGTCATTAAAGAAGGTTATAGGCGACAAGATCCCACCAAACTATATTGCTGTAACTTGATGAGGAAGGAAAAATCAGTTGGAGCCTAACCATCAATTTAATAATACAAGAATTCGCCATAATCGAGGAATAGATCCATTCTCGTGAGTATCTCATTAAATGGAGGAAACTATCGGGTCAAGATTCCACTTTGGGAATATGATTCTTTTATATAGAAGCATCTAGAAATACTCAAGCATCAAGGACAACACTTGTCTTAAGAGGAGAGGCATGTTAAGCCCTAATATTGGCTCCATTAAATTTCTTTAATTGCATATTAGATTAGTAATGTTATTTTATTTATGTCGCTCTTTTGTGGCCATTAGTTGTAATTATACCTCCTAGTCTCCTATATATACCAAGGAGACATTTTCATTTTGAATCATCCGGTACTTGAACATTTATGGGTAAAGGAGGTTGCCCCCTCAAGAGGCTTATTATATCCTGGAATTCTCTTTTTGAAGGCGTTGAGTACTTTTCCGAGGATTTTCTATGCTATATTGATATTTGGTTCTTAACACAAAGTTTTCATGTCACTTTTCCGGTCAGAAGTTTTCCAATCAAGACTTTTTTTCCACATTTTTCTCTATCAATAATACATGTCCAAATGACATTTCACAAAAATAGATATTCAAGCAGGATTTGAATGAGAGACCCTGTCTCTTATTTATACTCCTTTTATATAGCTTCCTCAAGGGGTTACCTTCTAACCATCTTAACCTACTCTTTCATTATTATTTTAGGTTAACCCACTTATAACCACTTTGTCCAATTTAACTTAACCACTTTCCATAATTAGTATGTTCTACATTAATAACTCTTTAATATTTAAATAATTTATTTTGCATCCTCTTTGACTTATAGTACACTCATCACTTCAATTTTATTATTTAAATAATTTCTTCTTTGCAAACACTTTGACTACTTTGACCTTTTGGGGCTTCTAGATGACCTATGAGGGTTCTCCACACATGGCCATAACTCTCTAACCGTGGAGGAGTTATGTGATGCTCCACATACCACCTGAAATGGCATGACATGTACTATCATAACTCATACCATTACACATAAAAAAAAAAAAAAAAAAATATATCAAAACTAATATCATTATCCATCAAACAAACTGGGTCCATTACCCAAACATTTCAACAACTTCACTCACCATACTTTCTTTCAAGGCTCACATCAATGAAAACCAACCCACTAACAACATGGGCTACTCATTCCATTGCTTTCATTTTTTGAGGCTTCATATTCAAGCTTAAATGCAAGAATTTCTTCATATTTTTGTTGGATTGTTGTATTAAATTTGCACAATCCTTGTAATTATGCTTTCAAGCTTAGTGTCCGATTTTTTTGTTGACTCATTTCCTTCGAAAGGTCCACCAAAATTCTTATTGGTGTTTCTTGTATTCATGATTGATGGCTCTGTAAAATAAGTTACCTTGTAAAAAGTTTTTATCTCTCAGAATTTTATATATATATATATATATGATAGGGAATACCATAAATAATTATTACCAAACCACGACCCTATAAATCCACCACCAATGGTAAAATCAAAATTTAGTATTCCTTCTTTTTTATAAAAGGTCGTATCACTAATAAATGATTAATTACTATTAGACTCATTAAATCCCTCTTGTAATCCTTTTTGCAGGTCCTTGAAAATGCATAAAATGCAACAATAATAGCAACAATGACAATGTGACATGGTTTCCCCTCGCTTGGACCAAGTGACCCAAACTACCTAAAACCACAGGGACCAAAGTGAGACCAAAGTTGAGTAAAATTATAGCCTCTTCCTCTACTTAAAAGTAATTCCTTCCTCATTAGAAAAGATCGATATTAATCTTTCGATTGAGAAATTCATCCCACATGCAAGATCGACCTTTATCGTTGTATAGTGATTTATTGCACATGGGTGTGAGGGATAATTTGGATTTAAGGTAGGTTGATGCCAATTGCTTAATGTCCTTGCCATCTACATACAAATACACACGTTGAAAGGCAGATCCCCATCCTAAATACTACACCTCAAGGTAGGGGACATGTAGTGATTTGTATAAAGAAGTTTGTAAAGAACATAATAATATTTTATTGTGTTGAATTCCTCCCCTACATAGATATTTCTTTAACATCCTTTGGAAAGAGCAAGACTATACTATAACCGCAGGGCTTTTTTTTCCTTGAAAACAAGAAGTCCGTGTAAAACAATAATCCCAAACCTAAGTATATTTTTCTGTAAAATTATAAATAATCCATCCACACCGACCTCTTTGTAATTAAATTAAATTAAATTATATATATATATATATAGTATGAAAGTATATATATATATATATATATATATATATATATAATTGACGTAAATCTCTATTTACCTGCTAAAATCCAAGCTCGGCAACTAATGACAAAACCATGTCGAATCAAATTGTTTATTTGAAAGCAAAAGTTAGATTCTCCCCGTGTTAGAAGGGTTGACGTGGAAATAAATTATAGGAAATATTGGAGGAGTTGATTTTTACATTGACATCAACCGATGTTTTTGCGAACGTAGACGCTGGTGATGAATCGATTTCGTTATCTTATCAAGAATTTTGATGGCTTCATATGCCAACTTTGTGGTCGATGAATGTTGTTATCTTATTGTGGGAATCCTGAGGTTATATATATATATATATATATATATATATATATATATACTTCTTAAACTTGCTTATGTATATATAAAATTCAAAAGAATAACTTTATTGGTTCAATCATTTTTTTATCAAACCATATATATGTGGGGTTTGATAAGAAGAATTAAAGGCTGCTATATTGTGTTGGTAGCATTATTCGATCTTTGGAGGGTCAAGGTCATGGTCAAGCCACACCAAATTGGTGTAATGAGATCCCCTTTGTTTGTGGGACCGGCCGAGGTCATGACCAAGGCACACCAAATTGGTGTATGAGATCCCCCTGTTTAAATTGGTGCATGATCCCCTTTGTTTGTGGGACCTACGAGGTCATGACTGAAGGCACACAAATTTGGTGTATGAGATCCCTTGCTTGTGGGACCTACCAAACAATTTGATCTGGTAAAGTCTATGAGTGGTGCCCAGTGAGGTGTATACCTTACCCCTCCTCGGATTTGAACTTCAGAACTCTTAAGAGAAAACACATGTTCTTAACCATTGTATTCACTCGTCGATAGTTTTTCTTTGAGTTATATATATATATATATATATATATATATATATACATATATATATGGTTTGATAAGAAGATGGTTGAATTAATAGAGTTATTCTTTTTAGAATTCAAATCCAGAGGGGAGTAGTGTATAGACACTGTGAGACCTATACCAAAATAGATTATTATTATATTAAAAAAAAAAAAAAAATATATATATATAAACAAGTTTAAAAAGTTAATTTAATTAATTTGAACAAAAAAATGTTTTTAAAGTAAAATTTGTTACAAGATTTTTTATTTTAATCTTGAGAATTTCCATTAAGTTACCAGAAGTTGGTCATTAAGCCACGCCTTCCCTTATTTTCATATGTAGAGGATGAAGAAGTAAAATTCTATATATATATATATATATATAGCCACACCCTCCCTTTATTTTCATATGTAGAGGATGAAGAAGTAAATTATATATATATATATATATATATATATATATATATATATATATATTAAACCATTTTTTAAAATAAAAGTTTATCATCAAATATTTAATTCTAATTTAAATACATCTTTAATTCTACTCTAAATAAATCTTGAATCTTGTTTAGATTAACGAAGCTATAATAATAAGTCCTTATGCATTCAAATATTAAATAATGAGAAAAATGAATCTCACCAAATCTTTTATATATAAAATTTTAATTTTAATAGTTATGGAAAGAGTTTAATCTTAATTTTATATTCAAAACATATAAAATAAAAATAAATATTTATCATGTAACATTTAACATTGAACTTATAAATATTTATATGAATGAGATTGATATTTGAATATAAAATTTATTTCAAAATATTTTAGAGTTTAGACCAATTGGAAAACTTATGATGGATAAGACAATCTTTTGGGACTTCTTTTATGGAACATGTGGTAGAGAATTTGTGTGTTATTGGAGTTGTTATTAACATAAATAAAAACTATTATATTTATTATAAAGTTAATTTGGAAAGAGGTGAAAACAATTTTGCTCAATAATTCGCATTTAGCTTATGAATAAATGTATTTTATACTTACAAATCTTTCAAATTTTTTGATAATCATAAAAGTGGATTATTCTAGTTATGAATAAATTTATTTTATACTTACAAATCTAGAGGCTCTTTGATAATCATAAAATGGATGAATAATGAAGAGGTTATATCTTTGTTATCTTTAGCAAATCATCTCAAGAACATCACTAACCAATTCACAAAAAACACTTTTATACAACCAACTCACAAAAATCACTTTTATAGGAAAGCTTTCTTCACCTGAAAAAATTCTTAGATGAGAAATATATCTGAATATAGGATAAAATTGAAAATATTTTTGAATATAAAATATAATTTTAATTTCTCTATTTATTTTTATGTTAAATAATATCCATAGTTAATATCTTTTTCACTTTGTTTAATGTTAAAGTGATATATTTTTAAATGACCATATAATTTTTAGAATATATATAGAAAATATAAACAAACTCATAATTACATGTGTTAAAAATTCATATATATTATGAACATTATTTTCATAACACCTCCTTTTATTTTGTAAAAGTATCTTAAACTTCGGGTCTTCTATAATCATGTATTATGTCATGTATATTTAAATAATGTATTTTTCATTTTATTTAAATAAATAGTGCAATTTTTCTCTTAAAAAAATATTATAAATAATATTTTGTTTTGTTTGTTAAATTTTGTTTTTCTCAATACTACCAATATTATCATCTTATCATCAAACATGATTGTGTAGAAAAATGTGACACCATTAGTGTTTGGTTGTGGTTTTGTTTGTGTTATTTAATATTGATTTAATAGATATTAAAAAACAACATCTTTTTACAATTTTATATGATTTTTAAGAAAAATTAAATACGATTTTGTATTTGGTTATGTATTGATTTATCATTAATGTAAATTCATATCAATTTTCAATTTATCAATATAAAAGAATCACATTTTTTTAAGTGTATTTTTTTATCATTTAAAATAAATCTAAAAATATTAATATTTTTATAAATATTATAAATAAGATATTTACATAAAAATATATATATATATATATATATATATATAT
>SNQJ01S0017685.1:36562-56147 GCA_010110895.2 Picea sitchensis
TAGATACATGTCGACACATGGGAAATAGCACTAGATTGTTGTCAAGAGAGTGTTCATGTATTTATGTGGCACAAAATATTATGCTATATGCTACCAAGGGAAGCCTAAAGGTGACAATGAAGTAAATGCACATGGTTTTTTCGACATCGATTGGACTTGAGATATGGATCGATGAAGGTCGACTAGTGGATGTGTATTCAAGATGTTCAATGGAGCAATTAGTTGGATGAGTAAGCAATAGGAAGTCGTATCCCTATCGATAATAGAATTTGAATACATGGCAGCCACTCATGGCAACAAATAAGTAGTATGGATGCAATGGTTGTGTTCAGGTTCTGGGTTTGAGCAGAGAGATATGAAGATAAACTGTGATAGTCAAAGCACAATATTCCTAGCAAAGAACCCAACATACTATTCTAGGACGAAGCATATTGATGTACAATACCATTTCGTGAGATGCATAGTGGAAAGAAACAAGGTGTTGTTGGAGAAACTAGACACATTGGAAAACACAGTTGACTCTTTGATCAAGTCAGTGAGTGTTGTGAATTTCTCTTGGTGCAGAGAGGAAATGGACATCATTGCCCTGGGTCTATGAAAAAAAGTTCAGGTTCTCATGTTTTAGCAAAGAAGACAACAAAGGGGAGAATGTTGGGTTGTTATATCCTTTGTAGTGATAGAACAATCATCTAACTGTCTAATCAAGGTGGATTGACTAGGTGAAGGATCAATCGACGAGTCAAGTTGAGTCAATGGTTATGTCAAGGTCAAAGTGATCAACTAGAAATTTGAAAGTTGAGGTGGAAGACAGAAGGTTGATAGGATGTCGAGTGGCAACTAACTGAAGACCGACTAGAGGTCAATTGGTAATTTGACTAGTATTTGACTGTAAAAAAATCTTGAGATTCGTGGGAATTGTAGCCAACGATTTGCATGGATCTATAACCATTTTTTGGGCACCGTGATTTAGGGTTTTTCATGTTGTAATTCCTATAAATAAGGTGTGTTGTAATACTGTAGAAGCTAATCGTAATAATTAGATCAATCTTTAGGAGAGTTTGTTGGTCATGTAGATGTAAAATGAATTGGTTGCAGGGTTGTTCTTGTGTAAATAAAAAGAGCACAATGATGATTATGTCTTAGGTGTAGACCAAGGTTAGTCATGTAACTCTTTATTCTAAATGAATAAGACAACAAGAGAGCAAGACACTCAAGGAATGCTAGTTTTTTTTCTGTTTGGGTTTACAGGGTAAAATCTCTATGTATTGTGTGCCATTTATTTTCTTCTTTAAATTTGTCTTCTCTTTTCCTACTAGGTTTAGTATAGAAGTCTATTTCCTAACAATTTGAACTTTTCTCCCATCTCTTGGATTGAGAAATAAAAAGAAGAGAGAAGATACAATGATACTGATCTTGGGCCTTTGGAAGGTATATGGAGGATTTTTTAGAATTGATAACCATACATGTGGCCTCGTAGAAGATCATCAAGATATATTTCAAGCATTTTCCATCTAATTCTGCGCAATAACAAAATATGAGGACATCATATACAAAAAACAAATGAGTGATACTTAAAGAACAGACCAAACACAAACCATGAAAAACATTTAATCTTTTAGCTTCTGAGATCGCCCTACTTAGGACATCAACAACCATCATAAATAAGTAGGGAGAGAGAGGACATCCCTGAAAAAGGCCTCAATTTGGCTAGAAGAAAGGTGAACCAACCCCATTTATTAGCACAGTGGAGGAAATAGAAGAAACACATTCCATGATCCGCTTAACCAGTTCTAAATCGAAACCCACTCTGAGTAGAATGAGGTGAAGGATTAATAACCAAGAAACCCTGTGATAGGCATTGGATAGGTCAATATTGAAAAATGAAACAAGGTGCTTGAGTGATTTAATCATGTGCAAACCCTCTTGAGAAGACCTGACAACATCATGGATTGATCGACCTTTTAAAAATCCAAACTGCTCCGCATAAATAATATTAGTGAGATTTGGTTTTAAGCAGCTTACAATGAGCTTAGAAATTGTTTTGTAGAGGCTATTACAAAGAGCTATCAGTCTAAAATCACTGAAAGATATCGGGTTATCTGATTTAGGAATAACCACTATGAATGTGGCATTAATATTGTGAAGTACCTTACCTAAGGTATGGACCTCCTCAACCACCCACAACAAGTCAATTTCCATGATTTCAAAGAATTGTTGAAAACATTCAATGGACCAGCCATCTGGCCTAGGGATTTTGTCCTTTTTGAAGGATGAAATTACCCCTTTTAATTCATCTATGGAGATCTCATAGACCAATTCAACATTTGTTTCTTCATCAACAATATTAGGGAAGTAAGCTGGTTGTTTTAGCATAGAGTCCATCCTGATGTGCTCTGGTTATTTAAAAAGATCCTTGAAATGATTGACATCGACCAAAGAAATATTTTTGAACCCTCGAACTAAGTTCCCATTCTCATCCTCCAATTCCCAAATAGTATTTTTTCTTTTCCTATAATTGGAAAACCTCTAAAAAAAAATTGTATTTTGGTTCCCTACTTCCATCCAAATCACATGACTTTTAAGTTTTTAGGAGTGCTCTTGTTCCAATAATAATGTGTGCCTTTTAGATTCCAACAATATAAAATCTTTCACTGCCTTGGAATCTCCCTGTTGAGTGTTTGAATAATCATGGAAGCTTGCTAACTATTATTCAATCGACTGTAAATCCTGCCCATATACCCTCCACCTTTCTTTAGCCCAAACAATGACACAAATCTTTAGTCTTTTCAAATTTTAAACAAATTGGGCACTCGCCAAAGAAGGATCTAGTTTATATGTTTTCCAATTATCATGAACTAAAGTTTTGAACTCCTCCAATTTTTCCCAAGTCGATTTGTATTTGAATGGTGACTCGAGCCACACTGAAGGATGTCCCAATTCGATAAGAATTGGGTAATGATTGGAAGCTCGGATTTGACCTACCCATGTTCAGTATAACCCAACATCATTCAACAGATCAAGAGATGCCAAAAAGTGATCAAGACACTTTGCAATTCCATCCTGTCCTTTCTGATTGTTTATCCAAGTAGGAATAAATAATACTAGTTCAATGTTAATCAATCCATTGTGTTCAATCTAATCCCAAAAGAACAGAGCAAATTTGTCATCTCTAGCCATAGATCCCCAAATTTCCTCTTTACTAACAGTAAATTTTAGGTCTATGCAAATAATTATATCATCAAACCTTAAACACTGCATGCCAAATAGACAAGACCAAAAGGCCTCTATACTTCATACAACCCATAAAGGTTTAGAATGATAAACTGTTGATTCAATTCCAAACTGAAAATATCGGTACAAATTCCTGAAGGAATAGAAAATCAATTGATCAATTTACACTGAGGAGACATACTTGTAAGAAGACCTCCAAAATTACCTATAGAATCAATCTCGAAAAATCTCTAACTAGAAGTAGTTTATCCAATTCCGAGGTAAAAGATACACAAGAATCCATAGTTTATTGGACTAACACCAATGACAAAATTTCCTTTTCAATAAGATGACGAAGGGATAATTTCTTTGTCCTCCTCCCAAGGCCTCAGATTTTGACAGACAAAAGTTTAATGAGTTCAATTGGGATGGAGTTTTTCCTACTCTAAGAATCCCTGAAATAAGATGTTGTCGACCTTGCAAGTCTTCTCTATATTATGTTCCTTGAGGCTTTAACCAGGTTGTGACCTAGTCCTCCCACGATAGTAGACACTCGTGGAGAAGCCCTAGGTATGAGAAAGTATGGTTCTTGACTCGAGGAAGAGGAAAAGGATTCGAAGGAGGTATCTCGGGTCTAAATTTTAGCTTGACTAGTGAAACAGTTCGAGGAATTTCCCATATCCACTGCATAAGAACCACCCAAAGAACACAAAGGAGGGTTTGAAAGATCCATCTCCTTGCAAGTGGATATATTGACTTGTTCTTTTTTATTGAGAACAGACTCAATACCAAAGGGAAATGGAAAAAGAGGAGTAAGAAGAGAAGAATTAGTCCTACCTGTATTTTCTATTGTGGGGGAGATTTTATCCCAAAGCAACTCTAAATTTCTCCATTGCGACGTATTCATACCAAGACCTTCAACAAGGAAATTGGGAATCTTGAAGCCAACTTTAATTGCCTCTAAATTAACATTTAAAGTGACAAATCCCTCTCCAATATTGATTGAATTTGACCCAAGAGCTATAATTGTAGAAGGATTCTCAGAGTTCTACTTCCTAAGGCTAGCTTGCATGTCATTATCCCCTTCACTAGGAAAATCCTTCTCGGTTTGAACAAAAGGGGTGGAAACCTTTGTAGTTGATGCATCGGAATGTTTTCCATGAAATTTTTTCTGAAACTCAAGCTAGCAATCAACAATAATATGACCAACCCCATGGCATCTATCACATATAAATGGGATGTTCAAGTAGTCTAGAATTCAAATATATTTGTTGTCCCTCCAAGTTAGATAAATAGATTCATACAAGCCATGACCCAGATCCAACTCCACTAAAATTTGCACCACTGACCTATGCATACTGGATTTATAGTTGTTGTCTGAGGTGATGAAAGAACCTAGAGACTCCCCAATAACCTTTAGGCCTTCATCAAACCATAACTCTAAAGGTAAATTGGGTAATTTGATGTAGGTCAAAAACCTTGATAGAACATCCTCCTTTCAGTCAAAAAGTAAATGTCATAGTTTATCACATAGGAGGTTATGGTAACAATACCATCTTGAACCCGAAATTCGCATGGCATCTTCTTTTTCACGAAAAACGAAACCCATCCACCCTTGAGATAACAGGTGAAAGATGGGAGAATACCCCAAAATTGGTTTCTAGTGCACTTCCATCCACTCAGATAAAGAAACCAATTAAATTATTCAACCATTAAACTTTCCAATGAGGGCTCGACCCTCAAATTGTTCTATTTGTTTGACTTTTAATCATGCCCAATAACCAATTCCATAGTGTCGCCATGGGATCGAACCACTCACCTTCATTTTCGTTTAACACCCTCCATATTTGAGCTCTCAACACCCTTAAGTTCATCAACGTATATATGATTACCAATAAACCTAGGGGCACCCACTAAACCCTCATATATTACAACACCAATTTGTGCAGACGATGGACATTGGATAGGGTTAGGAGAAGAATGGTTCGGAAAAATTTCATTAGAAAGAAAAGTACCCTAAGAAATTTTTGAAGTGTTTTCCTAACACCCATCAACTAGGTGATTTAGGTTCATATTTGAACCTATGCCTTTTTCAAATGGAGACTAAAATAATTTATTTTCCCTCCCCCCAAGGCCTCGAATTTTGACAAACAAAAATTTAATGAGTTCAATGACACCTTAAACATGGACATGAAATGTTTTACGAACCTATCCCCTAGGCATTGTTTGCCACCCTTATATTTTCCTATGAACATTTTAATAAAACACTCCTTGGAATTTTTTCATTCGCCCCTCTCATCCTTAGGAAACTTTTCTCTCTCCCTATCTCCATGTTCCTCAGGAATCTGTAATAAGATGCTTAGATTCATTGGGAACACAAATCCTAAGCTTATTTGTGTCCCCTTCGTTTCTTGTTCAACTCACTTGTCTCATTTGGCATGCTCTCGTCCTTGAGCTCATGTGGGAGCTATCCTTCCATTCGTTCCAATCACCTTTGCAACATATTATTGACGGCCTGGAGATCCATGGAGAATACGACCCTGACATCATCTCCCATCATCCCCTCGCGTGAACATCATTCACCCAACATCATGATGTTGGATTTCCTCATTCGAGATCCCTTGTTTGGTTATATGATTATGAAACTCAAAGGTGGAGAAACAATTTGGTTATATCATATTGGATTTTATCATCTAGAATTAATCAGGCTGTGGGTTCTCAGCTTGTTGTTGGATCACAATTCACTCTCAACAACAATGTGGCGTCGAAATAGGGAAGTATGTGGGTTCTCTAAATGCACCTTAGGTAGATTACATGAACATATCCACACACAACAGGGGAAAATCGACGAGCTCAGAAATCAAATAGAGCACCAGTATCAACAACTTTGGTCATAGGAACAAAGGCACAATGAAGAATTAACCATAGTTATGCAAGCTATGAACATGAGTTCATCACACATTCGCTGTCTTCGTCGATCTTAGCAACTCCCAAGCACTAAGGAAAATCATCGTCCAGCTCCATCCACTGAATCAAGGGCTTCAAACAAAGCACTCCTCCCCCAACCACACTTGAGTGCCCCTGTGAACTCAACAACAGTGCATATAGAACATCCAGACCTAGCTGCAGATCAACAACAGAAACAGGTGGACACATCTTTGCATTTGCATTAGTATAACATGTTCTCTAAATTTTTGTATCGGCTTTTTTCATTTATAGCCATTTTTACATGGATATTTTGTATAATGTTCACTAGGTCAAGGTATAAACTTCAACTAGGTATAAGGACTCATAAGACAGTTACTCATTCTGCAAATTTGAAGTCTGAAAATTTTGTAAATTTGGCTGATATTGAATCCTACCAACCTTTTTTTCTAATATAAATATAATTGTTTATGTTAAAAAAAAAAAAGATGGAAGGGATCCAAGGGGGAGAGTTTACCCATGTCTATTAAACCCAAAACCCTTTTCTTTTTAATTATCCATACTATGAACCTTCCATTTTATGATTGGCTGTCCCCAAATCCAATCATTAAACTCATGTAAGAGGGTGGGTGTAGAAGTCACATCACATTGTTATTGGAAGCATGGGGCTGAAGTAAAATCAACATTGGGAACAATGAGAAATCAACTATCTTGGGAAAAGAGAGGAAATTCGTATGGGGAGAGGGCACAATTAGTCATTCACGTTTTTACATGGAGAGCATTTTTCACATGGATAATTTTGGACAGTGAGAGAGTTCTGAGTGTTGAAGCTTGAAGGCAGCCATAGTGGGCATGTATGGTGGTTGTTTGGAGCTGTAATTTCATGGGAAAAGAGGTTATGGGCTTGTGAACAATATTTTGTTCGAAAATTTTCAAGAGGAGCAAGTGTTTTGTTGTTGTGAAATTTCCTGTGGAAGCTGTAGAATTCATGAGGTCCCAATAGAGAGATTTCTTGTCCAACTTGTGTTGGAATCCCTAGAGGGGAGCAGGAAGGCCTGAGGGACTGTGAGCAGTGAAGGGGGATCCCATCCCTAGGTTGTGTATGTTGTGGGTAAGAGAGTTGGTGGATTGGAAATAGCTGTGGGGATTAACTATTAAGAGGGGCACTTTAGCCAGCCTTAGAGACCATCATCTCTTGTGGATTCATAACCCCATCTTGGGGATGACTTGCTGTTGAGAATTGGAACAACAAGTCTACGGTTGGGATGAATGCCCGTCCTCTGTAGCAGGATTCATATTTCATGAGATGAGTGTTCTTATTTACTATGTTTATTCATGTTATATGGTTGAATGTGTTTAGTTTCCGCTGTGCATATTTAAGTTCTTGCATTTACATTTTTAATTAGCATGGACCATTGCATAAGTTTGAATGTCATGTTGTGTGTTATTTCCACATCTAGTTTTGGTATCAAAAATTTATTGGGTCATTTTAGCTATGGTGAGACCCGGCTTGGGGTTTGGTGCATTACAAGTTCAACCACTAGTCAAGTATATCTATCCATATACATTATAATGTCGTCATTATAAAGTAAAGTATCATAGGATTCAATGACCTCTGACTAGAGATACTATTGATTCCTTAATAGTCCCATAATGAAAAGCAGGGGCCTCTTCTATTTTTTCAAATTTCCACCTTTAGACATGTCCTAGTGACTCGTGGTGCACATGTGAAATCTTATTGTGGTTAGATCTTAAATTATAATTATTTCTTTCCCGATTAATTGGAGTCGGTCCTAGAGATGTTTAAAAGGTGGGATGCACAACAATTTTTTGTATGTCAATTGCAAAGAAAATATGATCACTTCTTGTGCGTTTATTCGCATCGACGAAAGTTGCAAGAGTTAAATGGTGTGTAAACATGTTAATTTATCCTCTCTTATTTGTGTTGCTAGAAGCATATTTTTCATTTGACAATGGTGAACTCTCAATGTTGAGCCACATCTAGAGCAGATCCTTCAATCTCATAAATTGATCTAATGTTATATAAACAACCAGCATACACGAGTCAGTGTTTTATGCAACCGACATGGCAACATTGTCAACTTTTCATCAAGCTTGATTGTCCTCACATTTGATGTATCCTTCAATCCATGACGACATAGAAGCTCCTTTGATTTTWCATGACTCTCTTTTTTTGTCGAGGTGAGATTGGCATTSATAAAAGCTCATAATACCTCATCACRTAATCACTCAATGTAAGGGTACGTCAAGCAAATTTGGTCAATGCCTTTTTAAGGATGCAACATGATTATTTTGTTGTAAGAACAATATCATCAACAAATTATTGAGATAAAGCTCATATTCCCCTCATTTATGAGTGCACAATTTGATTATGTAGGCCTCTTGTTTGATTGCGTAAGTTGATCGTAGATATCCAAGGAACACTGTAGCATGCATTCAAAGGGTTATCAATAGATGGACTATGGTTCAATCATAGATTTGATCAAATCCAATAATAAATGCACATAATACATGGGTGCTACCATGCCATGTTTAATCCCCTCCTTTTAGGTGGATTGACACAACAATTCTAGTTTAAATTTTAATGCAACTTGAGGGAATTCATAGTCTTTCAGTGGTAATGCTCCAAGAGGTAATTAAACCCACACCACCATTTCACTATCACGACTTTAAGCAGGCTATTACTCATGTTATTACTCACCATGACATCTATTAGTAAATTGGAACAATGTGATCACATAGAGGTGTAGTTAGATGATCTAATTCATACATCCATGTCTCTAATGGGGCATTTCACACTAATAAATGTTCATTACAAAGGATGGTGAAATTATCTTATTGAAATAAGATAAGGGTGATTGTAGGAACATGATTAAAAAAAAATGATGCTCATAAATTTGTGGGAGCTTGAGTGATGCAGCTAGTTAGTTCTCTATCACGCATGCTCAAAGTTGATGCTCACGTAGCTCTAAAAGAACAACTAGGAAGTTTAAACTCTATCACGGGTGTGCTTAATGACAATTATGTTGAATCAAATCATGTTACATTTATTTTGTGTGACATTCCTCAAGAAGAAGCTTGTGTCAAATTCTGTTTGGAAAAATAGCATTGGCTAGAACTTTCAAGGATGAAGGTAATTCAGAAACAATGAATCATTGGTTTGCTAACAATGTTTGAAGCTCCTCCTACACCCATCGATGATCAAGTAGGTGAAAACCAAATGAGTGTTGTGTAGTTAATCAAAAAACAATATTCTTTTAATAAAAAGACTGGTTAACAGTGGAACATTAGAGTTTCAAGAAATATGCACCAATTTGTTGAGCAATTCTTCAACATGATAGAAAATTACACTAGACAAGAGACTTCTAAGCATGGTGATTTCATACACACATAGGTGTTATGTATATAAGAAAAAGCAATGTGAATGGTGAGTGGGAATGAGGAGGATAGATCATAAATGAATGACTGGGATTGAAGGGATGTGCAATGGCATCAACATCATCCAATGGTCGATGGCTTCCACAATGTCAAATCAGACATATGAACCATAGTAAAGAAATGAGAGTTGTTAGAGATGTGGATTCCCAAATTGATTACATGATCATTTAACACATCGAATGACCCTGAGAAAATTAAAAATTGACGGAGAAACATAGAATTAAGAGAGGGGGACACTTTACAATGTAATAATAAGTACCAATAAAAATGAAGGAAACGATTCATTACCAATGAATTTATTATAGTGCATGATATCCATGTGAAAATGACATATAAAATATGTATGATACATATTAATGAAAAAATTTATTGTGCTATTTTTTCACACATATTATTAAAAAGTTTACATTAGAAAAGAAATACAACACATATTATTGGCATATTATTAAAAGGTTTATTATATTTTATTTTTATATAATTATTACAATAAATTTCATATAAATTTTAAATATAAAATAAAAATAATGATATGAACTTGAAGTATTCACTCTATATTATTGGCATATTATTAAAAGGTTTATTATATTTTATTTTTATATAATTATTACAATAAATTTCATATAAATTTTAAATATAAAATAAAAATAATGATATGAACTTGAAGTATTCACTCTAGTTGAGGTTTAGCGAAGGGAGTGGATGAGTGTGGCCTTTACAAGTTGCTAGCAAATCTTATGAGGCATGGAGCTTTGGTGGACTGCAATGAAAGTCTGTGTGATTTTTGGTACAAATATTTAAGTCATTTTCACTATGGATCTTTTCTCGTCTTGAAGGACATGGTGGTGGAAAACTCTAATCATGAATTAAGCAACATCACTACGTACCAATATCTTATCAAAATTTAGACATGTAATTAGTAACCCAACAACAAAATTTTAAGAAAAACTTAATAAAATTGCTAACACTTTTGCAACATAATCCAAATCTAGCATTACATATAAAAGATTTATAAACATAATTTATATTTCTTAATAAATTTTGAACTTCTTGTAACTTAGGTTTAAGTAATTGAAAATTATATATATTTTTAAATTATATATAATAATTAATTTTATAAATAAATATATACCAAATTATATTATATTTAAAAAATAATAATTAATTTTTAAAATTTAAATATAAAATTTAAATATTGATTAATGTTTTCAATTGTGATTTGTGTTAGGGGCGTTTTTTTCTCATCTAACTTCAATTCTCACAAATAATATGTTGAACTTTTAAATAAGAAAGTTATAAAAAAATCATAACTTTATAAAAAATTTGATTGACCCAATACCATCTTTAAAATGAGAAAAAATACTCTATTCCAAATAAAAAAAATAATATTAAAAACTAAAGAAAAATTCTATCCATTATTGTATATTGATCCCACTATTCAAACAATAATTAATGAACTCACCTACCCAATATACACACTCGATTTCATGTCATGTTAAAATTAAAATAATGGTCAACTAACTCAATATACTCTATTGGTACTGACTTTTTATTATTCTTCATATGAATGTAATCATTGGGAAGTCCACACTTTTTATTATTGTTTGAAATTTCTCTCTTTTATTGTGTTTCCCTATTTTCTCACAACAATTGAGTTCTTGGATAGATGATAAATCACAACAGTCGAGTTCTTGGATAGATGAAACTCTTACTATGATAAACGTATGTTTTTCTTGAGATTTTCGATTATGAAAATTAGTTTAAAATGGCTTTTTTTAATTAATTATAATTATTGATGAGATTTTTTTATTATGAAATATAATTTAAAATGAATTTTTTTTTTATTAATCATAGTTGTTGATATGTGGATAGATTATAAGTATTAAATATGTTGTTTTTAGTTTTTGTGTGTATGTGATTCTTTAGGGTATAAAGTTAGGTCAATCATTCATGAATATTATATATAATTTTTTAATAATTTGATCATTAAAAATAAATACGCTACAATGGGGTTTGAATCTAGGTGGGAGGATATCAAATGTTATATGAAAAAATATTTGTTGTCGGTGGTCAAACAACATGTTGTCATATAATAAATTACTCCATGTATTTGACATGTTGTTTTTGGTTGTTGTATAGAACCTTTGTTTTATGCAATAAGTCAACTTTGTGCATTGGTTAGGTCTATGTTGCAAATATACAATTTATGAAGGCATCATTGTGAAATGTTTGAAAGCATGTTTGAGAATAGGAACACATTAGCACATAGTTAAGCATGTGACCATTTGTTTCTCATGTGTGCATTTTCACATACTATTTAGGTGAATATGATGCATCTAATAGAATAGAATTCAATATTGCAGCTAATGGTAGTATATGTGTACAACATTGGATATTTGGGCTTATACATCTAGTGTGTATACATGCACATATATAGCCATGAATGTTTCATAGCTTGGTGCTTATTGCCTTCATGTTACCCATGTATGAAAGAAATAAAAATGAATATAGAGACATGATGAAGGAAAAACAAATAATAGAGTACCCCACAAAACAAATACAAATATGAATTATTCTTGCCTTCATATGATACTAAGGAATATAACAACAAAGATGGATTTTACAATAATATCAGAGACTGTAACATCCCACTCTTGTGCTCACTGAGCGAACTTATTCCTTGAGGACACTTGCTTGCAAGTGATCCAAACTATTATACTATTGGTCGTTTGATTATGATCATGAGATATTATGGATTGACGATATGCTATTTTGTTGTATTCGCATAGACAGGTGCTATTGACTAGGTTCTCCTGAGTGTGTAGGACTTTGGAGATTGAGGATGCATAGGCATCAATGAAACCCCTTGGACTCTAGATCGAGTCAGGGAGAGGACTGTTGGGTTTGAATGTTATTGATGTGACACATCTACATATGATTAGATGTTATGAGGATTGATTATTGTTGCTGACATGATTCGTTGATGGATGCAGGTTGACGATAGCTTGTCGACTAGATTCACATGTGGAGTATAAGGGTCACGTAAGAAAATCGGAGACTTGAGGGAGAGGTGTGGACAACAGCCTTGCCACGGCCTACTAGCACTCCCTTTGTGGCTTGAACTATAGGTTAACGATTACCTAGTTCGAGAAGACCCACGATGCTATGAGGGCAGACTGTGACAGTCGCTCACGATAATTCTAAGGGCCATGCAATAAGGCAGGGTCTTTATTCCTTAGAGACCCTTAGTCTCCCACAAGATCACTTGGTGGAGGATTAACTCCAGGGGTTTTTGATGTCTACCAAGTTAGTCAAGAGGCGAGTGGCACCCTTGGAGCACGTAGTGCGTCCTGAAGGGCACGTCGCGCAAGGAAAACAAAAAGAGGCAAGTGGCACCCTTGGAGCATGTAGTGCGTTCGGAAGGGCATGTCGTGCAAGGAAAACAGAAAGAGGTGAGTAGAACCCTTGGAGCACCTAGTGTGTCCTGAAGGGCATGTCGCAATTTTAACTGGTAAGTGAATAAACCTAGACGGCCTTAAAATGAACGATGTGTTAAGTAATATTAAAAACAATTTTCCCTAAGAATATGTCACTCGACCTAGTGAAATTAAAATCTAGGTCTAAGTAGAACCTGTGGTAAAATTTTTTTAATAATAATAACAAATAAACATGTAACAAGAGGGGGGGTAAGAAATTCAAATTTATTTATTAAAGTCAAAATTTTAATGGAGGATTAAAATTTAAAAACGAATTGGTTGTTTTTATCTATTTTTGCTAAATTGATTTTAGATAAAAAGAAAAGAGGGTAAATGGTTGTTTCATCTACACTTGCTAATTTAATTTTTAATTAAAGAAGAAAAAGGGTAAATGGTTGTTTTATCTACACTTGCTAAATTGATTTTTAGTTAAAAAGGAAAAAGAGGGAAACTTAAAAGAAATAGGAAACTTAAAGAAAAAGGAGAAACCTAAAGAAAAAGGGAAACGTAAGGAAAAAGATGAATGTCTAACTTAGTAAGGAATCTTTCCTTTAGAACTTTCTAGTTATGAACTCAACTAGGAATTTAGTAAAGGCGTAAGTCATTTAAGAAGTGTAAGGGAATTTTGGGACACCCAGGAGCTTTTCTAGTAATGCTTTTAGGTGGGTGAGGGAAATAAGAATAATAAATTAATTAATAAAATTAATTTTCTAGTGCAACTAGGGGATCCAACGACATGTGTATGGGAGAGGTTTTTCCTAATTAAAATTTATGAAAAATGAATTTAATGAGAAATTGGGAAAATAATTACTTAAAAACTCTATAAAAATGATGGAGGAGGAGGAGTATGGATCTCTTCTTTATGTGTAACATTACGCTGCTGAATTTTGTCTTGACTGAACTTATCTTGTGGGAGTTGGGATACCCAGCTCGGGTAACGAGTGATAGCTCGACCTTGCGAGGCGAGTTGGGTGTTAGTTGTTCTCTGGTATTGTGTGCGTGGCCCCTTTACGACTCGAGGTCTCAGGGGAAATAAGAGTACCCCTAGCGTTGGATGGGAGGTACCAATGAGGTCACATTGGTCGGCAAGCAGGAGATGGATGGAGTGTGTGTGGGACAGAAGCTACGGAGCATTTGCGTTTGGCTAAGGTACGCATGTTTAATTTGTTACTTGCAATGAAATTAATTTACACATGTTATTTCTTTGTGCTCGGTTGAAGATTTCATTGCCATAAGATGTCTTGCACCTGTTTTCCTATGGTATTTGTAATCCCCTTGCTTGTTGTATTCTGAATTGATTTCCCTTGGTGAACCCAACTTTTGATTGTAATGACTTCTCTGTGTTGGTTTTATTGATTATTATGAAGTGATTGTGTTTTTATTTTCCGTCCCTTATCCCTTAAGTCATCAGTCCATACCTGAGCAGTTGGCCAGGAGCCGAATCAACGGTCGTCACTTCGGTGTTTAAAGACCTATAGATTCAAATTCCTTACTTTTTTGTGCATGGATGATGAGTGAAGGATAATTTCTCACGCAACTATCTTACCCTTACTTATCTCTGTGTTTTCCTCTTATGATAAATCTCTAATCCTTGTGCCTTCTTGTGAATGAGTTTCCTTGCATTTTTTATTGATTCATTGCCGAACGATTGGTCTTTGTGCCTTCTTGTGTTGAGTATCTCTACGTTTTTTTTTATTCATCTCTGATCGATTTATCTCTACGATTTCTTTGCATATTACCCAGCACCTTGATTGGTATAATCTCTGCGATTTTAATGATCAATCCCAGTGCTTGGATTCGTAAAATCTTTGCGTTATATTACTTACCACTGCAATTTTTTTTACTCTGCGATTTTCTCCTTAGATAGCTAATTACTTGGCACTTTACCCAGCATTCACGCCACCATTTCCTTGGTGCATTACACATATTTTACTCTACGATTTTAATGGCATAATGCACAGTTCTTACTCCACGATTTTAATGGCGTAATGCCCAGTTCTCACTCCATGATTTTAATATGTTAATCCCTGTGTTTTTAATATGTTAAGCCGTGCATTTTTAATATGTTAATCACTGTGTTTTATGATTGTGTGACAACGTTTTTTATGTGTTTGTGTTTTTGATAAGTCTGTGATCTTGTTACGTATTTTGGATGGCATTTTACACTCTGCGTTTTCAAATGATAATCTCTGATCACCTTGGCTCCTTGCCAATTACACAACGATTTCAATTTTTACACAACAATTTCACTCTTTACACAACGATTTCACCTTTACACAACAATTTCACCTTTTACACAGGGATTTCACTCTTTACATAGTGAATCTCCATACAACGAATCTATACATTCATGAATCTCTACACAACTAATCTTTGCATATTAATTGGGACACCTGGATTGATATTTACACAACAATTATTCTAGTGATAATTTATTCCAGTGATTTTATCCAGCGATGTCAACCGATGTACCAATATATTTATCAATAGTTTAAATTTTAGATGTATCAAGGACAACAAATTTATAATATATTGACTGCAATAATGCTGTAACATCACTGCAATATTACTACGAATTTACCTATATCACTGCGAATCTACCCGCGAATTTCATTATTGACACCTGCGTTTTAATGGCCACAAATCCATTATAGGCAGTGTTTGAATGGTAGTGAATCCCCTTGATTGAATAAACAACTTGTTATATGAATGATTTTTATATGAGTTCGTTTTTATGGTTGAGATTTCCTTTAATAGACAACCTTTCATTAATAGACAATGATGTATTTGGTTATTAACAACGATATAATAATGCAATATCATATTAAACATGCGATATATATTGTGTTACACAACATTATATAGTGTATCACACAACAATTGAAATAGAAATTATATAGATTGTGACGGCATGATTCTTGATGAGGGGATCAGTGCGCGCCCTGATGATAGATGTGAATGATAACCTGGCAGGAGTTGTGTGCTTCCCGATGGGGGCGTTTGTTTGTTGTAATTGATGTTGGTGCTTGATTTCGTAACGCCTCAATGCGTTGGTTTTGCACGACATGGAGGTTTCTAGTTTTGGGTAGTCGAAGCCACTATGTCAAGATGTTGATGTTGTCCTTTAGCTTGTATGCGTTGTCTTGCTTGTGTCAGGTGGGTAGTCGTTTATATCTGTCTATTGATTACCGCATGTTTCGTCCATTTGCATGATGTGCTAGTGTGATGAGTCGTTGTTGAATGTTGCCTGACCTGTGTGCGCTGTGTTGTTTAACTGTGGTCGTTGTTGCCGTCCTTCTTTAAAAAAACAAATTGCACCATCTTGTGTCGCTTGTAGTCGTAATGATGGGGTCGTTACAGAGACATAAACTAGTAATCTTACAAATTGAAAAAAAAAAATGTACTTGCTTCCCCATGGAGATATTTTAAGAGAACATGTTGTCATCACTGCCATGACTCATTTAAAATTTGTTAGGTAAATAATTAATGCCTAAAACAAGTCATAAATAAATAAATAGGAGAACCAATAATGCAATAATTCAACACATGGGTTATTGTAAAAAACCCTATATGGGGTAAAACCTCCATTCTTAAAGATGCATCTTTATATCCCCACATGCTTCATATAATGATACATGTGGATTAATTCAAATACAAAACGTTCTTTGGAACTTTCCCAATGCCATTCCTCACTCCCCAAGCTTTTCTCATGCTCATCTTATAAACAACACAAATGATTGTTAAATCATTACAAAACACATATTAAACATGTAGAAGATGAAAACTCGGTGACAACTCATGTGGCAACTACACAACAAGCAAGAGTTATTTATAACAATCCCCCATAGTAGGTTCTTGTTGTGAATATGTCATCTCATACAGTCCAAGTTGGGCTCTTATGGCATCTCCCTCTCATACATGTCAATGAATACACCCCAAAAAGTAATATGCATTGCAACAATCATGATAATTGAATCATCTCACCTACAACACATGAATAGAAATATTATCCAAGATTACATGTTTTGGGATATACACATCCTCACCAACATGCCTTATTCATGTCTCTAATAGTGATGATACCATCATGCCTCACCAAACTTATAAACATACCCTACAAGACCAACAATTCAAGGGTTATGCATTCCACATTTGTCTTATACTCATATACCATTTACATCATGCATCAACATTTCATAGTTAATCCAACCTTCAAGTTACACAGATAAAAGAAATATATGTCATTATAGATTTTCATGCTTGTACTTTTTCTCAAGACGAACTCCATGTAGATTACTTTTTGAAACATGAAAGATCCAATTAGTTTTCCATATGCATCCTTGCAAATCCTTGTCTCTATCATTACACAATTACATTCTTCTAATATTTCCTCAAAGCTATCTATCTTCAACCAATTCATAAGGATTTTTACTTGACAATACCAAACTCATCTCTACATTGTGTATTCAATCACACCACTAGCCCCCTCGGATATGTCAATCATGAAACTAACTGGTCACTGCAATTGTCAAGAAACAATATATATTCATCAATGAAAATAATAATATTCACCATGGGAGTCACTCCCAACATGCTTCTCCACAAGCTATATTTAGTTATTGCAACCACAACCTCCATTTTCTACTCTCCGTCAACTTGTAAACATACATCATGCACCATGTCTATTGTTGTAACCTTATTTACATCAACTATCAACTACCTATCAATAACTACTTACATGCATTCTATGCAACTTTGAGATTTCCATACAAGCATTTTTCTTGCCAAGCAAATTTAAATGTACATGACAACAACAAACAAATCCCCAAACATTTTTTTTGTAACTACATGTTTCTCACCATGTCCAATCTCAAGCACCATTATGATCACAAACTAGCACAATCAAGTATTCTCCCTCCACCAATTATCTCTCTCTCCTACATTCATAGAGTTACAACATTCTCCTTCTTGCAAGGGACTTCCATGGGCGAAGGCATAACCTACAAAGAAAACCCAAAAATCTCCCTCATGAAAGAGATCAATCCCATGCTAGATTTGATACCATGTAAAACTTTTGTGATAAATGACTAATAACTAAAATGACCCATAAAGAAATAAAAAAGATAACCAATATCTCAACAATGGGGCATTGAGGTTACAGTGGTAAAATCCCCCATATGGGGAAAAACCTAGACTCTCAAAGATGCATCTTTATATTTCCATGTTTTCTATTTAATTATTCATGAGGTTGTTTTTAAATACAGATGCTTCATTGGAACTTTCCCAGAGACACTCCTCAATCCCTAATATTTTCTCATGCTCCTCTTAACAACAACACAATTGATTACTAAATCCTTACAAAACACTAGGTATTTTTTAGGGGCTAAATTTCACCATTTGGTTATTTTTTGGCCATTTTCTGAAGATTTTTTTTTTCATTAATTTGGTTTAAAATTTGCCTATTTTTTACATAGATATGATTAAATTGGTAATATTCACCAAAAAATTACAAGTTTTAATAGTAAATTTTATGATTTTTATTGAATATTCACCTACACATCTATATGTATGATTTTTTCAAATTGAAATAGTCGCCTAGAATACTATACATATGTATAATATTTGAATCCTTAAAAAATATCCTGCAAAGTACATACTAAACTTGCACAAGATGGCAGCTCAATGACAACTCATGTGACAACTACACAAAAAGTAAGCGTTATTTCTAACAATTGGGAGAACCCTACATTGTTTCTCCAAAAAAGGTTTTCTTATAACTACATGTTCATATGCTAATACATTACCTTTTTAAACAATAAAATTAAAAAATCGCGTGAACTTCCTTGAGATAAAGGAGGAAGGAAGTTTAATTACTTGTTAATAGACTAAATAGAAATACTAAATATAGCTAGAAATAGAACCAAAACCTATTTTTCTCTACCAATATTGGCTTGGTCATCACACCATTATTTCCTTAATCATCAAGCTTATTAACTAGAGGATTGAAAAAAATCTAGCATCTTTTCTGCTTGTCGGTGTATAATTGGAAATAAACCAGTAGGGTCTATGTTGTTAGTTGATTATTCCAACTAATCAAATTGAATTGTTTTTGGCAATGTTTATGTTGCCAATTTTGTTTTCAACCATGTATCAATATGTAGTTTTCCATCCTCCATATGTTATCAAAGGATTTCAAAAAATACAACAACATTTATGCTTGTCGATATATTGTTGGAAATAGTACTGACAACATAAATGTTATTGATTGATAAAATTTAAATAAAAAAATTAAAATTCCAGAAGCATAACTATTGTCGGTAGTTAAAATTTTAATTTAAGTGTATACATTTTACAATTTATTTAAAAAAAAGAAACAAAAAAACACCCGCCTCTCAATTAATTAGATGTCATTGTGTAGTGGGAATGGTCTAAATGAATGCTAGATCGAGGCATGGACATGCTCTAAAAAAACATTGGATCAATGTCTGACATTAAATCGAGCTATTTAGGTGTCTACC
>SNQJ01S0017685.1:58821-82480 GCA_010110895.2 Picea sitchensis
CCTGCCATCGACGTTGAATGCTCGTTAAAGCTCGAGGGTGACGGCTGCGTGGGGCACGAGCCGGGCACATGGCTCCGTGCTCCGCTGGCCGCCCCCTTCACCCGCACTTTGCCAAGTGGCCCACGATACCACCCCATCCGGGGAAATAGAAATTTATGTTATTTAAAATGTATATTTTATTTCTTAAGGAACAATTTAGTGGTTTAGATGATTATGATTATTTGTAGACGTTCGACTATTAATATTAATATAATAGAAAATTAGTGGTTTAGACATTTTGGTTATGTAGTTTGTTCATTAATAAAATATAAAAATTTGTTATTTAAAATGCATTTTTTAAAATAGTTTTATTAGAATTATCCAAAACAAAACTATCATGTTTAATTTGTTCAAACAAGGAATGCCTATGTTAATGTACTTTATCGATGTGAAAATTTGATTTGGAAAAACTTAACTTTCAAGTAGATGGAATTGTAAGTTATCATGTTTCTTAGTAAAATTGTAATCAAGGAGCGAATTTCACTAGAGGATGCGTAGTAAAACATATAGAAAATGTGCCTTTTAAATAAAGTAAGCTTCAATAGGAGTTTCATTATAATTCATTTTTCGAAGGTAAAAAATGATGTAGGGTAATTCACTTTTTGAAGGTAAAAAATGATGTAGGGTGGAAGGAGTATGAGAATAAAATATGTTGAGGTTGGGAAGGTGGAATGATTCTACAATGTCTAGTATATTGAAAGAAGTAATGGAAAAATTAATGCCAGTTATTGTGGTCATTTGGAAATCTGTTGAAATAGATCCATTGAAACTATTATCATTAGACTTCTAAGCCTCGATAAAGATCAAGTAATCATATATCCATGTTCTCACTTATGGTTCCATAAAAACATGAAGAAGTTTTTTAATTAAAAAAAACATCATGTTTTGAAGAAACTAAGATGAGCAAAACTTTAATAGCTATATTTGGAATAGAAAAGGGACAATCCAATAACATTCAACATGGTTAACAATGAGTCATGTTATTGTTGTTATTGACCATGGAGTTAGATTGGTTAGGAAAACATGCAGTGGATCTTAGCATAATCAATGGTATCTTACTTAGAACTTAGATGACATCCAATTCTATGTTAATTACATGAAGCAATCTAGTCCAAGAAAATAAAAATAAACATGCATCTTATATATATGCTATGCTTTGGTGCTAATTCCTTGACATTCTGATGATTATCGAACCTGTCTCCAAGGAAAAAGGGTTAGAAATAGATGCATGTACTGAGTTCAACCACCAATGAAGTATATCTATCCATATACATTTTAAGGTCGTCATTATAAAGTAAAGTATTAGAGGTTTTAGTTACCTCTCACTGGAGATATTATTGATCCCTCAATAATCCCATAATGAAAAGAAAGGGCCTCTTCTATTTTTTCAAATTTCCACTTCTAGACATGTCCTAGTGACTCTAGGTGCACATGTGAAATATTACTACAATAAGATCTTGAGTGATAATTAGTTCTTCCCTAAGTACATTGAGATGCACAACTCTTTTTTTATGTTAATTGCGAAGAAAAGATGATCACTTATGTGTTTCTTCACATAGACAAAAGTTGCAAAAATTAAATGTAATTCAAGCAAGATAATTTATCCTCTTATTTGTGTTTCCATAATCGTCTTTATCATTTGACAATGATGAAAACTCAATGTTGAGCCACATCTAGAGCAGATCCTTCAATCTCTTCAATTGATCTAATGTTATCTAACAACTAATGTTATTTAACAACCAACATAACTAATTCAATGTTTTATGCAACCAACACGACAACATTGTCTCTTTTTTTCCAAGCTTGATTGTCGTCACATTTGACGTATCCTTCAATCCATTATGGCATAGAATCTCCTTCGATTTGACATGACTCTCTTTTGTGTCGAGGTAAGCTTGACATTAATAAACACTCACAACACCTCATCACGTAAGCTTGACATTAATAAACACTCACAACACCTCATCATGTAAGGGCATGTCAAACAAAATTGGTTGCAATGAAGTTACCTTTTCAAGGATGAAACAAAGTTATTTTGTTACAAGCAAAATCTTATCAACAAATTATTGATATCAAGCTTATATGCCCCTCATTTACGAGTGCAAAATTTAATTACGTAGGCATCTTGTTTGATTACATAAGTCAATTACAAAGATCCAAGGAACGTGATAGCATGTGATTGAAGGGTTATCGACAAATGGAATATGGTTTGATAATAGGTTTGAACTAATCCAATAATAAATGCACATAATACCTTGGTGTTACCATGCTATGTTCCCCTCCTTTCAAGGTGGATTGACACAAAAGGTCTAGTTTAAATCTTAATGCAACTTGAGGGAACTTAGAGTTGTTCAATGATAATGCTCCAAGTGGTAGTTAGACCCACACCACCATTTCACCACCACGATTTTGAGCAGGATATTACTCATCTTATTACTCACCACGACATATGTCAGTGAATTGGAACATTGTGATCATAAACAAGTGCAATGTGATGAGTTAATTATGGAATTCATGTCTCTGATGGGGCATGTCACATTAATAAATATTCATTACAATGGATGGTGATATTAGTAGATAGAAATAAGATAAGGATGCTTATATGAATATGAATGATAAAAAATGATGTCATAAAGATGTGGGAGCTTCAGCAATGCAAATAGTTTGTTTTCTATCACACACATTCAAAGTTGATGCTCACACAACTCTAAAAGAACAACTAGGGAGTTTGAATACTGGGTGTGCTTAATGATAATTATGTTGAATAGATCATGTTGCATGTATTTTGTGTGACCTTCCTCTAGAAAAAGGTTGTGTTGGATTTTGTTTGGAAAAAGAGCACCGACTAGAACATTTGAGGATGAAGGTATTCAAAAACAATGAATTATTGGTTTTCTAACTACACTTGAAGCTCCACCTACACTTGTTGACGATCAAGTAGGTGACAACCAAATGGGTGTTATGTAGTGGATAAGAGAACCATATTTGTTTAATAAAAAGATTGGTTAGTAGTGGGACATCAAAGATTCAAGAAATAAGTGAAGCGATTCTTCAACATGGCAGAAAATTACACTAGACACTTCCAAGCATGGCGATTACATACACATAAAGAATTTATGTGTATAAGACAAAATAACATTAATGGCAAGTGGGAACGAGGAGGATAAACTAGAAATGAGTGACCATGATTGAAAGAATATGTGATGACAACAACATCATTAAGATCAAATTAAACATATAAACTATAGTAAAAGAAACACAAGTTATTCCATGTGGATGCCTAAACTGATTACATAGTCATCTAACACATCGAATGACTTGAGAAAACTAAAAATCGATGAAAAAACATAAAATTTAGAGAGAGGAATTCTCTATGATGTAATATTTACCAATAAAAATGAAGGAAATGGACCATTACCAATGAATTTATTACAATGCAGGATACCCATGTGAAAATGACATATATATTGCCTTGCCTTGTAAAATATATATGATACACATTAATGAAAAAAATATTATAATTTTTTTAAATCAAAAAACTTATTACATTATTAAAAAATATACAACAAAATGTTTATTGTGTTTTATTTTTATATAATTAATATATTAAATAGATGTGTTTTATTTTTATATAATTATTACATTAAATAGATTTCATAAAAAGTTTAAAAATTAATACATTAGATAAATGTGTTTTATTTTTATATAATTACTATATTAG
This sequence comes from Picea sitchensis, assembly GCA_010110895.2. Classification (NCBI taxonomy): domain Eukaryota; kingdom Viridiplantae; phylum Streptophyta; class Pinopsida; order Pinales; family Pinaceae; genus Picea; species Picea sitchensis. Next base: position 62,582 of record SNQJ01S0017685.1, read on the forward strand.
ATGAATTTCATAAAAAGTTTGAATTAAAAAAATAATGATATAAAGTTTACTATACACTCTAATTATCAATTAAACAATATCATTACCTAACAATTTTTACCAAAATTTAAACATGTAAATAATAACTCAACAACAAATTTAAGAAAAGTTCAATAAAACTACTAACACCTTCCCAAAATAACCCAAATTTAAGAAAAGCTCAATAAAATTGCTAACAATGTAATCTACCCATTATATATAAGAGATCGATCATTTATATTTCGTAATAATATATGATACACATTAATGAAAAAATATTATAATTTTTAAATCAAAAAAACTTATTACATTATTAAAAAATATACAACAAAATGTTTATTGTGTTTTATTTTTATATAATTAATATATTAAATAGATGTGTTTTATTTTATATAATTATTACATTAAATAGATTTCATAAAAAGTTTAAAAATTAATACATTAGATAAATGTGTTTTATTTCCTTATATAATTACTATATTAGATGAATTTCATAAAAAGTTTGAATTAAAAAAATAATGATATAAAGTTTACTATACACTCTAATTATCAATTAAACAATATCATTACCTAACAATTTTTACCAAAATTTAAACATGTAAATAATAACTCAACAACAAATTTAAGAAAAGTTCAATAAAACTACTAACACCTTCCCAAAATAACCCAAATTTAAGAAAAGCTCAATAAAATTGCTAACAATGTAATCTACCCATTATATATAAGAGATCGATCATTTATATTTCGTAATAATTTTTTGTATCTCTTGTAACTTAAATTTCATGTGGAGGTGTTTTTGAATATATATATATATATATATATATATATATATATATATATATATATATATATATATATGTGTGGTTTTTTTTTTTTTTTTTTTTTATTTAAATTATATATTAAATTATATTATATATGAAAAAATTATAAATATTTTTTTAAAAATTAAATACAAAATTAAACTATAATGTTAAAAACCAAAACCATACAAATATTTATAATAATCGATAAATTCACCTACCCACTATCTCAATGCACACAATTAGTACTAAATTTTTATTATTAGTCCTTGCCGAAGGTACAAAAGGACTATAGCAATCGATAATTCGTTGACTTCATATTAATATGTCCTTTGACTATAAATTTTTGCATCATCTCTATTGTTCGAACTAGAGAACTAAAAGCATTATTTTTTATATAATAAAAAAAAACCTCATGCGTCATCATCTTATTGGAGAATATATTTGAAGTCTTATTGCCAACTTCATTATTCCCAATGTTTTAAATGTTTAAATATCCAAAGTTTTGAGCATCAACGCTCTTTTTTAATTTTTTTTATTATTTCTATTTTTATTGAAATGTTTACATACTGAAAGTTTTGAGCATCGATGCTCTTTTTTAATTTTTTTATTATTTCTATTTTTATTGAAATGTTTACATACCGAAAGTTTTGAGCATTGACACTCTTTTTGAGGTACTTGAATATGCCTGACAGCTTAAATGTCTACATAGTGCGAGGTCCTTAAACATGCCCGACAACCTTAAATGTTTACTTAAATAGGCCTGTCACAATACATTTTTCCTCGAATTTTTCCATACAATGTTGCAATGAATTTGGACAATATTGTTGTCCACCACCACTCGCATAGCCATCATATGTTTCATACTTGTTCTATGCTTGGAATGCAATTTAGTCATCATTGAAGATACATATCTTGTGTACTGGTTCACTGGTTGTTGCTTGTTCACTGGTTCGTCGGCTGCTGCTTGTTGTTGTTTGGTTCAACTTTGCAAGGTTGATGTCATGCACCTGTAGTTGGTTCTATTGGTGCTTGCTTATTGCTTTTGTTTGCTTCAACTTTGCAAGGTTGGAGTCCTACACCCGCAGTTGGAGCTGTTTTTTCACTTTGCAGGGTTCAAGTCATGCCCCTGCAATTGGACCGATGATTCTGTCGTTCATCATTAATGAGTAAGTTTCAATACCATAGTTTCATTCGTATTCATTGTTTATTGTTTACTGTTTACAATTTGCAAGTAATAATGTTTAAGTATTTCCACTCACATGGTCATCATATGTTTCATATTTCTTCTATTCTTAGAATGGAATTTAGTCATCATTAAAGATACATATATTCTTTATTGGTTCACTAGTTGTTGCTTGTTCACTGGTTCGTTGGTTGTTGCTTCTTGTTGTTTGGTTCAATTTTGCAGGGTTGAGGTCCCACACCTACAATTGGACCTGTTCATTCTTGCTCCCTGGTTTGTTGCTTGCTTCTTTCTTTTGATTGCTTCAACTTTGCAAGGTTGGGGTCCCACACCGACAGTTGGAGTTGTTTTTTTCACTTTGAAGGGTTCAAGTCCTGCACCCACAATTGGGCCTGTGATTCTGTCGTTCATCATTGACGAGTAAGTTTCAATACCATAGTTTCATTCGTATTCCTTGTTTACTGTTTGTTGGTTGCAGTTTGCAAGTAAGAATGTTTAAGTATTTATTCATCATTCTTATCCTGTAGACTTTCCATAGAGGTTGGCATATCATTTTCTCATACTCTTAAATTTTCCTCCGTTTTTTTCCCTAGGCTCTGACCCATGTGCATGCCAATATAGTCTACGCAACTTCGGTTGTCATTTTTTCTAGAATTACAATTCCCGGTCCTTTGTTGTATGTGACGAAGTGGAAATATAATGCCTCAATTGAATAAGGAATTCTTTAGCCTTCACACCTTGCCCTTTATGATATTCCCATATTTCCTGGGAATGAGTACCTACCTATCCCATACGGGAATCAAACCCGTGTCTTTCACATGAAAAAGACGATGTCAATCTTGTTTCCTTTGCAAGATGTTCTTGTAGAAGAAAACTGCAGGTAGGTGTAGAAGGGCTAGGTATGGTACAACGAAAGCTAAGCTACAACATAATTGCACACCATTTCCAAGCATTATCCATATTTGTCGGTGACATATTTCAGTAAGTTATAAAGAAAAAATTTCCAGGACCTGGAATGCAAATCCTGGGTAGTTCTAGGACCTGTTATTGCACTTTACAGGGTTAAAATCCTGCCCTCGCAATTGGACCTGTGATTCTGTCATTCATCATTGACGATTAAGTTTCAATACCATAGTTTCATTCATATTCGTTGTTTGTTGTTTACTATTTATAGTTTGCAAATAAGAATGTTTAGGTATTTATTCATCACTCCTATGTTGCAGACTTTCCATAGAGGTTGGCATATATTTCCCTCCTTCTCTTAAATTTTGCTCCATTTTTTTCTCCAAACTCTGAACCATACCGACATGCCTTTGCAAAATGTTCTTGTAGAAGAAAAATATGTTGAGATGGTGCTAGCAAGAGTAGTTTTCTGTGGATTGCAAATTGCAATATTCAATCTGTATGTTGCTCTGTGTGCAACATTGATAACATAATGATTTTTTTTTCAAATGCATTACACCATTTATATCTAAACAAAACCATTATCATTCTAGGAGACTTTAGTGTTGACATGCTACAAAATAGTGCCATAACAAAGAATTGGAAAACTGCATGTGCAACTACAATGTCCGCTTTCTTTTGGTTAAGATAAAACATGTACAAAATGCACTTATTGACCATATATGGTCAAATCTGCCCATATCACAATAAAATATCTTTATATTATACACAAACTAGTCTGACCATGATACAATTTGTCTTCTACTTGAATTATGAAATATACATCAGACATATTACAAAATTATATTTCCATGTCTCAAAGCATATCTGGATACTTTGATCCAAAAATGTGAGGTTTTACTGACAATTGCAAGTTAAGTTTAATGTACTTTATGCATCGGATTGATAAGAATGCGAAACATGTAAAACTCTATAACTTGTTGCAGAATAATAATTATGACTTTTACTTGATGCCCATTAATGATTAAAGAGTTTAGCCATTAAAAACCATGATGCAAATTAAGAGAAGATAACAACAAACAAGAAAGAGAAGTAGACACAAGAAATTGTTAACGGAGTTCACCAATCTTTGGCTACGTCTCTGGGCTCGCTTCCAAGTGGAGGACCTCTTTATTGCTCTTCAAATGCTCAAGTTCTCTTTACATTGGCTCTTTTGTGTTACAAAACATGCTTTAGATATATTGTGCAAGACCTACTTTCTCAGATACATACATGCCTCACAATCTCCTCTCAAAACATGGTTTAATGCTTCTCAAAACATGAAAAATGGACAATTTACACAAGTTGCTCCTCCAAATACCTTCATACAAAAGTTACCTCTCGGGCTCAAAAACCCTGGTTTATATAGTTTTTAGGCCCAACAAGAGAATCCCAACTTCCCTTGAAGATCTGGCCTCTTTTTGGGATCAAATCCCCCTCCAAATGACCAAAACATCTTAAAAAATACATATTCTGGGCAAAACTTAAGGCAAAAACCCACTTTTGATTAAAAATACATAGAGTAGCCCCTAAGGATGGGTGTGCACCTCTTTGAAGTGGTCATATGAGCTTCATATGGCCAAGGGTCAGCCCACTATCGACCTTAAATTGGTTTGAGCTCCCTGGATTGTGGTCATGTGGCACTTAAGCATAGGACCGCGACCCTTAAAACGCGCCTAGCCCAAAGGTTCTAGCCCAGGAAACAAATGGTGGAGGGTGACAAAAATTCACGTGCTGGTGGTTAAAGAAAGGCGTCCATGCCCCTTCATATTGTGTTCACAATGCAAAATAAAACCATGGGCTGGGCTTAGCCCCAACCTCCCTTTCCGCCACCATACAAAATACAACACTTTAAATAAATTTAATGTGGTTTTATATAATAAGAAACAAAGTGGTGCATTGGTGTTTGGTCATTTCCCAAAGCCTCCCCTCCTATCAGTAGGTCATGGGTTCCATTCTCATGAGTTACCAAATTTTTTATCAAAGCCACCAACCAATAACGAGGTGCCATGTGGAAGCCCACGCCTAGGCCATGTGGCACCTCCACATAAAATCAACCATATGCCACGTGTCAAACATTTATTGGTCCACACATGTATCACTTTCCTAGTCACATTTCGCCACCTGCCTTTGCCACGTCAGCATAATGAAGTAGCTTGGTGATGTCATGCTGACTTTTTGCCAATTTGACCATTGATTTTTTCCCTGTTTGAGAATCTGATCAGAGTGTGATAACTCTCGCATACATATCCCGTTTGAGAAAGAAAATATATGGTCGAAATCAGCGCGATGATCCGGTCGCAATGCAATTGGTTTCATTCAATTAAGAGAACTTTCATTTTTGAGCATTTTCTGGACCTAGGGAGCCTCCTGGATCATACTTTGTTGCACAAAACCAAATCATTCAGCTAGGATCATCCAACTTCTTAATATTTTCTGGCTTGTAATATATTTTGGCCAGGAAAAATTCTATATAACCACAACCATGGATCAAGAAAAACAAAGGTTCATGCTTCTAACTCTATCTTTTATTCTATTCCTTTGATTATCATTTAATGTATGTACATATTACTTGTTTTCCATTACATACCAACTTACATTCATGTTCATTGTATTTTGTGTGTTCCCACATTGAAACAAACAGATTAACTAGAGAAGACGAAGGACTTTTAACCACAAATGTAGAAGAGGAAATACAAAGGTGCATGCTTCTACTCTTATTTCATATTCCATTGTTTTGTATTTCATTTATTGTCTGTATATTTATTCTACTCCTTTGCATCTAATTTATTGTATGTAGATACTACATATCTTCCTACATAATAACTTATCTTCATGTCACCTGTGTTCTCTGTGCTGCGACATTGAGATAAATAGAACTGTATTTCTTTTTTTACATGTCTTTCTACATATCAACTTACCTTCATGTCCATTGTATTTTCTGCATATCTAAAATGAAAGAAACAGATTAGTTGCAGAAGAGGATGAAATCTTATATGCCACAACAGAGGAAGCTGAAGTACAATCTTCAAAAAGGTATACCAATTGTGATAGTAAATCAAACACACAAAATGAGTAGGTGGATAAATTATTGGAATAGAAAATGATGATTTGGAAACAATGGGCCTTTGTTGAGACTTCCCACTTTTGAAAATTTCCCTCCCCTTTTCTATTTTCCCACTCTCTATTATCCCTTTTTTCCCCCTCTTCTATACTTAACCGAATTCCCCTTTCTTTTCCCCCTCTAGTTTCCCTTTTTGGTTTCTTTACTTAGTCACTTTTCTGAAAATGTCTAGGTGCATGGGTAGGCAGACTCACGGGTTCAAATTTATACTCATGCTTCTATATCACAAGTCTGATCGATCGCTTCCTCATTCCATACTTAGCTACTTTTCGATCGCATGTTCCCGGGCTGGCAGGATAAAAAATTGCGCTTCTATTGTTCCATGTCCTGCAAACAACACCCGCAGTTTCGCGATATACAAATTGACAGCTGGAATCTTGAGCTTGTGGGCTCAAGTTTTCTCTTCTATTATTTCATGACCTACAAACAACTTATGTAGTTCCACGATATACAGATTGGCCGCCAGACTCACCCATCACGCCTTGTTTCGTGTTACAAATTTTTTCACTCAAAATTTATGAGAAATACAATTTGACCATCGGGTCCTCACGTTTCCTGAGTATCCCTTGACACCCTATTTCATACTCCATCTCCTTCAAGATTGTATGTGACATCTAGAACAATTATGAACAATATACAATGCATATGCTTATTTAGTCGTTCTGATGTTCATGTACACATGCTTGCATCAGAAAAAGTTGGACGAGTGACATGGGCATGAGTAGTCAATCATCGCAAACATCAATAGAACAACAAGGCCAAAGGTAAAGATTCATTAATTGTGCTCTTGATATGTTTACCAAAAAAATATCCTGAGCTATTTATTCATCTATTCCATGATAAATATGTTGATGTCATCTGCAACATATGCTTTGTAGTTCACAAGAAGTATCAACGAGCGTAAGTGAAACGCCCAACATAGTGCAAGTTCCGCAGACTAAGAGGTATGGTTACAAGACTCTAACCTGCATACTTCATCCAAGTTGTGCGTGTACTTGTACATTTATGCCAAAAAAAACAAAACAATGGTCAACAACTGAACTATCGATAGAAGGCTTGAACAACAGCCGAACTGGACAAGTGTTCCTCGAGGACATAATGGTTGTGTATAGCACCTACTTAGACAAGGAAACCAAAACTAGATCCATTGTGGGTGATGATATGACACACAATGAAGCCATGATGACATTCACACTGACTATCCCTACACAACTTGTCCATAAACATGCATAAAAGATCTTGCCAGGTAATGGGATATCCATTACAAATTTTAATATATTTCTGAAAACAGTATATGACTGTGGTGATTGTGATCGGATTATATCGCTCAACGAAACAAGTATTGTGGAAAAATTGCCCGTAATTTGTTCAAAATATCATTTCATACCAGACACAACAATCAACCAACTTGCACAAAGCAACGACACTTACCCAATCGAAACCATTGGTGTTGTTGTCACACTTGCAAGAAAAGTTGGCTAGCAACACATTCTCCATATAAAATATGGATACTCGCACAATGACAAGGAAATGGTACCGTTCTCCGTATCCATTTTTTCCTTTACTTTAACATGCTCATATATCTCAGTTATGTTACACAACTATTACACTATTCCATGTTGCAGCTTCAATTGTTCAACACCTATTCAAATTTATTTTCCTCAATGGAACAACAATTGCATAAAGGGAAATTTCCACTTATGCTCTTCAAAAATATAACAAATAAAAGAGATGTTAAAGAAAATATATTTCGCACAAACCAAGCAACATTTGTAACATAATTGCGAACATACATAGTACATGATCTCAAGAAACTAACTAGCTCGACAAATGTTGTGCGTATACATCTACAATTCCATCTACACTTTGCTCATAAAAATCTCCTTGAACAATTTTCTGCATCTTTTTTGTTGTACAGTTGTATATTATATTGTTTAATATATTAACTATTATGCTCACGTGCGCAAGTTGAGGGTGTTTTGGTTGTAGCGAATGTGTACTTGACCCCCTTTGAGCCTGTATGTGCCAAATGAAACTCTCTTGCTTCTTCCTCTACTTTCATAAATGATGGCACAATTGATTTCCTACGATGCAGTAAAAAATGTCCTTACATATATAGAAATTGCCTCAACACTGCCATCTGAACCCTCAACAACACAATTGTACATTGTACAATTAGACAACCTTTGTTACAAGATGTGCTTCCTGGGTTAGAAGAATTTCCATACGAAGTATACCTACAGAAAAAGGAAAATAGTGTCTACATGTTACGCGACTTTCGCGTCCATAGAAAAATTACATTAAATGAGGACAATGCCATACTGCATATTAGCTGAACCAAATTTTTTTTTTATATCAAGCGTTGACAAGAAAAAAAACAATCTCATATGTATCTGTCCATGCTACCCAATGAGGATATGAATAGAGTTTTGCAGTGCCATGGAAAATTGAATTGGAAGCGCATAAGATTGTTCAGTCCAGGAATGAGAAGCGTGAGGACAGACCTCATACAAAGTATCCAACTGTGAATAAATCAGTTCCATCCTTTGAACCATCAAAATGGATTGCTCCTCTGAATGGAACCATCAAGAATTTTCAATAATATTGCAAATTTGGCATTGTTTGAGCTCCATTAAATTAAATGATGACACTATTTTCCAGAACTAGTAATGTTAGAACATTGTTAGGTCAACGTGATCTTGGTTCATAGTACTATCAGAATCAAATGTTCATAGTGATCTTGGTTCATAGTAATATAGTAATCGACACTTTTTTTTTTCCCAATTGGGGATTTGGTTATAGATGGGATACAATGCCCAATCTCCATTGATTTTTTCTTGTCTCGTGTTTGGAAGAATTTTGTTCATGTGCTTTCATACTGTAGTTCAAGGTTCTCATGGCCCTGGTTTTTGAATTATGGTTGGATGATATATTCAGGATCTTAGCGGTTTTTCTATGATCTTAAAGAATATACAAGACCTGATTTTCCTTTTAATGTAAACTCTGTTAAGAAAATGTAATATGTAGTTCATTTTAGCACTTTTACTTGATCGATGAAATTACCAAAATTTGTCTTCAAAAATATTTTGAAATAAAAGGATATATGCTAGGTGAAGTCTAATGGAAGTATGATATCAACCATAGAAAATCAAAATTCAAATTCATCGTTGTTATACTTACGATGAAGTTGACAGTACAAAATTTTTACTTGAACATCCCAAAATTGATTTTTTTGTAGCTTTTCGATGCTTCTCTTATGCAAACACATCCTGGAAAGTATAACCATGACTCACTTTCTATATTCCTTGATTGAAGATCTTGTTCACCTATCTAATGAATTTCATAGTTACTTTTAAGACCATTAATGGGGCTTTGTTAATACCAATTCCCGCTTTCGAAAAATTCCCTTCCCTTTCTTTTTCCCCTCTACTTTCCCTTTCTGGTTACTTAGTCGTTTTTCAGAAAATGTCTAAGTGCGCGGGTTCGCGGATTCACACGTTTAGATTTCCAATGATGCTTTTATATCACGATTCCGACCGACCGCTTCCCCGTTCCATACTCAACAAATTTTTCGATCGTGGGTTCCCGGGTAGGCTGGCTCAACATTGCGCTTTCGTTGTTTTGCCCCCTGCAAACAACACCCGGACTTCCCTGATATACAAATTGACAACAAAAATCCCCTTTCTTTTTCTCCTCTACTTTCCCTTTATGGTTACTTAGTCATTTTTCCAAATATGTCTCATGCTTTTATATCACGAGTTTGACCGACCGCTTCCCCATTCCATACTTGTCCACTTTTTCCATCGTTGGTTCCCGAGAAGGCTTTCTCAACATTGCGCTTCCATTGTTCCGCGACCTACAAACAACACCCGGAGTTCCGTGATATACAAAATGACCATCAAAGTCCATCATCATGCCCTGTTCCGTGTTACACATTTTGCAGTCAAAAGTTCAGAGACATACAATTTGACCATTGGACCCTCACGTCTCCTGAGTATAACTTGTGACCCTGTTCTGAAGACTAACCGACCGCTTTCCATACTTGGCCCTTTCTTGGAATCTCTTTCATGGGTGGTCGAGTTGGCGAGTTCAAAAAATTTCCAATGCTTAATCACTCTTCTCCATCCCCGCCACCTTCACACTTATTTCTAGATATGCAATTATTAAGCTTTAATGTTAATAGCTCATCATGCAAGAACCGTTAAGATTTCCATTAATGCCCGAAAAGCTGGAGGAGATCTGCCATTAATACGAATTAAACCAATATTGTCCAGTTGGCGACTTCACGAAATCTCCAATCCTTAATCACTCTTCGTCATCCCTGCCACCTTCACACTTTTTTCTAAGTATGCAATTAGTAATCTTTAATGGTAACAACTCATTATGCAGGAACCATAGAAATTGTCATTAATCAACGAAAGGATTGAGGAGATCTCCCATTGATACACATTAAACCAAGATTTGCAGAGGGTTATATTATTCCTTCTGAGTGTTCATTTCAAACATCATCTCGAGAAAACGGACGTTTTCATCAACTTATAGCAGCAGTTCAACAATAGTTATGTCTAGATATAGTAAACACCTTTGGGCATGATGACCAAAACTTCCAGTGGTCTAGGGCATATTATTACTACTCATCTCCTTCTGCCCAGAAGAAAGTAAGGAGATGGTCCCTTGGTGTGCCGAGAGATATATTTCAAGACAAATAATTCCAAGGCAACCCCCCCTGCATTGATGGCCGACACAGAGGTTGATGCAGTCGATTTTGAGTCAGAAGAAGATGATCTAATGGACGATGATACAATGATGTATGATGGTAGTGCAACCGCTTTTCCCACTCTTGCACCCAAATTTAAATCCACCATAATGGGGGGCACTTCCCAGCTCGGCGATGGTGGCCCTAACAAGACCAAAGGAAGGGTTTTCAGAAAAGAAATAGATGTTGAACAGAATAGCCTCTTTGCAGCTTGAGATTTTGAGTCTCTCGACTCAGATGGTGGTCCTATCCCTCATAGATTTATCCTTTCCTTCCATTTTTAGGGTTTTGTATTGGGTTTGGATTTGTCCCTAGTGCAGGCTGCATCCTTGAAATCTTTGACTGTAAGGAAATGGTCTTGTGGTGTGCCGAGAGATATATTTCAAGCCAAAGAATTATTCAATTGTGGGACCACTCTCCTGTTCTTTGGAGATACAATTAACATCTTAGGCAGTGAGGACCAGAACACCCAGTGGTGCAAGGCATATTCCTACTACTCATCCCCTTCAACCTAGAATGAAGTAATTTGGACCTCTGGAATTGCTCGTGTAGCCTATGTCCCTGAAGTCTTTTCCTGTAAGGAGGTGGTCCCTTATTCCCAGAATGAAGTAATTTGGACCTCTGGAATTGTTCGTGGAGGTTGTGTCCCCGAATTATTTGAATCTAAGAATCAGGTGGTCTCTTGGTGCGCCAAGAGACCTATTTCAAGCCAAAGAATTATTCCACTTCGAAACCACTCTCCTGTTTCTTTGTCACCTCAGGTCTTCTACAAGATGTTGAGATTTTCGTAGAGAAAATTGACCGTCAGAGGAGAAGACTACATGGAGCTCCTAAAAAAACATGATAATAAGTTTTGTATGCATGTTCAAGAGCTTGTCGATGCCTCCCGCATGTTGTCGTACTAGATGAACAACACAAAATTGTATGTATGTTTTTTTTTTGTAACTCCTCTACGTGTATTTATGACAAATATGTTCAATGCTTCAGTGCAAAGAAATCAGTCCAATGTCTATGGATAAATATATATTACCCACTATTTTTTTATATAGATTTACTATTAAAAATTTGCCTTGGAATCTTGGCTGGTGCTTCTTTGTTGGATTTAACACCTCTTCTCGTTTGCATGGTTTGATAGTCTCATAATTCTTAAATATTGTATTGACTCAAGTAATTTGATCAAATATGGAGCATTGAACCATTATATGACATTGCATTGTGTCGATCACATGAGGCTTCTATGGAAACATAAATGAATTTCACACAGTTTCAAACCAACATTCAATTCCATTCGTAATGCATATAGAACATAGCAACACTAATTCACGATGTGGGAGTTGGAGCCCCACCCAAGAAGTTTTGTTCTCATCTCAACCTTGTTGAGTGAACGATCTCTTATTTCCCTCTCACTTCCTTGATTCCTTCACTCCAAAAGGAAACATTTTATTGGTTGTCCATCCTGTGGCCTCTATTTGAGCACTTTTACTTTATTAATGAAATTACCAAATTTCTTCTTCACAAATATTTTGAATAAAAAAATGATATATGCTAGCTGAAGTCAAATGGGGCTATTAAATCAACCACAATATTAAAATTCAAGTTCATCATTGTTATACTTACGGTCAAGTTGACAGTGCAATAATTTTATTTCTATATATGCAATTATTAAGCTTTAATGCTAACAACTCATCATGCAGGAAGTTTAATACTTAAAGTAATATTTCAAAGCATTAAACAATGTATCAAAAGCACAATTAATCCCACAAGTTGCATTAAAAACAAATCTTCAACAAAGCATTGGTTGATGCACCCCAGTTGTCTAAAATGTCCAAGAACACAATCTATGAAATCGGCCTCCCTATTATCGAATCAACAAAGATGAAAATTATGGGATGGAAGATTTTTTGTGTGTGTGAGAATTGAATTGGAAAAACTTGTTACATATTCTACTTTTTTTAATTCCTTATCACATTAAGAATGAAAACTTATCCTAACCCACTATTATCTACAAAAGACAAACATCAATAGCACCTGTAAATCAACTATACATAGTTATAGACAAAAATCAAGTTATAGTTTATATTTTCATTTGCTCACACCCTTTTTAATGATACAAGCACAATAGAAAACGAGTGTGTGTATAAAATATTGGACTAGAAAATGATGATTTTGCAACAATGGGGCTTGTTTGAGGCCAATTCCTACTTACGAAAATTGCCCTCCACTTTTCTATTTTCCCACTCTCTTTTATTCCCTTATTTTCCCTCTTCTATACTTAACCGAATTCCCCTTTCTTTTCCCCCTCTACTTTCTCTTTCTGGTTACTTAGTTGTTTTTTTGAAAATGTTTAGTTGCACAGGTTGGCAGACTCACGGGTTCACATTTCCACTCATGCTTTTATATCACGACTCCGACCGACCGCTTCCCCATTCCATACTTCACCACTTTTTTGATCACAGATTCTCAGGCAGGCAGGATCTAGATTGCACTTCCATTGTTCCATGACCTACAAACAACACCCAGAATTCCACGATATACAAATTGACTACTGGACTCCCACATCATCCCCTCTTCTGTGTTACACATTTTTCACTCAAACATTCTGTGACATACAATTTGACCGTTAGGGCCTCACATATCCTAGGGAACCCTTGTCACCCTATTTTGAATCTCGTTCGACCACTTTCCATACTTGACCATTTCTAGGAATCTCTTTCGTGGATAGTCAGGTTGGTGGGTTCACAAAATATCCAATTCCTAATCATTGTTTCTTGTTCCCACCACCTTCGCACTTCTTTCCAAGTATGCAATAACTAAGGTTTAATGCTAAAATCTCATCATGCAACAACCGTAAATGTTGTCATTAATGAGAAAAAGGCTTGAGGAGATAGTCACACTGACTATCCCTACACAAATTGTTCAGAAACATGTAGAAAAGATCTTTCCAGGTAATGGGATATTTATTACAAATTTCAATACATTAGCTAAAACGAGTCCGACCGACCGTTTCCCTATTCCATACTTAGCCACTTTTTCGATTGTGGGTTCTCGAACAGGAGGGCTCAAGATTGCGCTTCCATTGTTCTGCGACCTGCAAACAACACCAGGAGTTTCATGATATAAAAATTGACCGTTGGACTTCCCCATCATGCCCTCTTCCATGTTACACGTTTTTCACTCAAAAATTTCGAGACATACAATTTGACCGTCGGGCCCTCACCTCTCCTAAGTATCCCTTGTAACCTTATTTTGAAGCCTGGTCGACCACTTTCCATACTTAGTCATTCCTTAATTTCTCTTCCCCGTCTCCACCACCTTTTCACTTCTTTCTAAATATGCAATTATTAATCTTTAATGCTAACAACTCATCATGTAGGAACCATAAAGATTGTCATTAATGAGCAAAAGGATCAAGACGATCTCCCATTAATATGCATTAAACCAAGATTTGCGGAGGTTTATATTATCCCTTCCAAGTGTTATTTTCAAACATCATGGAATGTCTTTTGTGGGTCGTCGAGTTGGTGGGTTCACGAAATCTCAAATCCTTAATTGTTCTTCATTGTAGCCGCCACCTTCGCACTTCTAAGTATGCAATTACTAAGCTTTAATGTTAACAACTCATCATGCAACAACCATAGAGATTGTCATTAATGAGTGAAAGGCTCGAGGAGATCTCCCATTCACACACATTGGACCAAGATTTGTGGAGGGTTATATTATCCCTTCCAACTGTTCATTTCAAACATTGTCTGGAGAAAACATGCGTTCTTGTAAACTTATGGCAACAACTCGAAAATAGTTATATGGAGATACAATGAAAATATTCGGGCGTGAGGACCAGAAATTCTAGTGGTCCAGGGCATACTCTTACTACTCATCCCCTTTTTCCGAAAACAAAGAAATTTGGACCTCTGTAATTTCTCGTGTAGGTTGTGTCCTTGAAGTTTTTGACTGTAAGTAGGTGGTATCTTGGTGCGCCGAGAGATATATTTCAAGCCAAATAATTATTCCACTATGGGACCACGCTCCTGTTTCTTTGTCACCTCAAGTCTTTCACAAGATGTTAATATTACCGGAGCCAACATTGACCTTCAAAGGAGAAGACTGTAAGAAGTTCCTAAAAAATCATGATAACGGGTTGGACCTCTTACCCGAGTTCCTAGAAGACCCGACGACAGTTCCTGAAGATATCACAAGGTTGTAGGTTAGTTCATTTAGAAATCCATTCCGTGAAATTGCCTGGTTGTTTACAAGAATAATGGGACATGAATCCACAACAAGCATTTCCCACATGATTCTTTATATTTTGTATTTAACAGTCAAGGAACAAGCCATTTTTTATTGGGGGAAGCTAGTTTCCATTGAAATATGTTCCCAATTGTGACGATTCAAAGAGGAGAAGAAATTTTATATGTCATCCTACTTGGTTTTCATGATAGCGCATTACTGTCTATTTCCAAAATTGTCTGTGTCCAAGAAGGTAAACTGTGAATTCGACCCAGTAACCTTCTGGTACTAGGCCTTGTGGAGGCACAAGGCCTCCCATTGTTTTTATGAGGTTTTTAATGATTTTTTCTTAGTTTTCATAGATTTATTTTTAGGAAAGGATTCTCCCCGGATTTCTGACCAAGAAATAATTTTTTTGGACAGGAAGGGGACACTTGAACAAATGGAGAATTATAGTGTAATAATGATTTTTGGCTCCAAGGAAAATCCTTCTTTCCTTCCATGTCACATTACAGACATAATGTTTGTTACAAAAATATAAAGGCAATACAACTATTGGTTGCATTTTTTCCATGAGAAGAGAAAAAAGAAGTTCATTCCTCTGCCTTATAAAGTTGGGGACTTTGTGTTCAGGAACTTCAACAAGATTGGCGAATTCACGGGCCATTTCAACAACTTGAACCTAATATATGCTGAAAGGCTAAGAGGGTTTGACCCTAATGGGATTTTTGTAGAAAATTTACTAGCAGTTGACTTTAACAATTATTTTATCCATACATGCCTTAACGAAGACAGAGACAATGACGACAACACTCCTTCTCCTGACACTGGAAACCTAGAGATATTGAAAAGCACCACTGAATTGTACAAACAACAGGGAAAATTCCCCAGTGAGAAGAGTGTCCAATCCCTAGCTACCACTTCCAAGAGTACGACATCCCGAAGCATCGCTCCAACGGCCCACCCCAGTAAGAAAGAAACCCATAATTCTTCAAATGGAGGAGGAGATAAGAACCCTCCTCACGGTAAAATTGATAGTTCTCACAAGCTTCCCATGAGGAATAAGATAAAAATGTTGTAAGGCAAGTGGAAGAGCCTGAAACTGAAAGTGAAGACATGGAACTGAGACTGATCTAGATAATGTATTCCACAACGTTTATCAGCCCGGGGACGCGATACAACATAATACCCATATGTAAATAGCTGAGACTGATATTTTTTACGAAGATGAATGCTGCGTATTCCAGAGCATTGTTTTTGATAGAAAATCTAGAAATTTAATTATTGAAAAGAGAGATGTAAGAAATAAGAAAGGGAAATATCATTTAGAGATTAACCTTAGAACATGCAGCCATCCCAAATCTCCCAACTTCACCGACAAACCATAGATGCTCTTGATGATTCCATTGGAGGCACTGAGGTAGAGAATGCCATACTGAAGAACTGAATCAAGGAATTGGAGGAAGCTTTGATTCCTACCCCATTGCTTTCCAGTCCTTTAGCAATAATCGTGCATGCCATTCCTACAACCAAGTTAAAAGGATCCTCTAGCCTCCTCACATAGTGTAGAGGCTATGTGGAGAAGAATATCAAGAAAATAATGGAGCTAATTACTCAAGCCCAGGAAACATCAAAAAGTATAGTTTCCCTTGGAATGAGGGCACATGATTTACACGAACATTTGCAAGCGGATTTTAAAAATGAAGAACGTTTATATCTAGAGACGGTCCTCCCTTTTGGCATCCATGTAACCAACATGACAGATATGAGAACAAGACAATAAGATCTTCCCTCCCCAAACCAGATCAAACAATTAAATGCATGATGGAAAGAGAAAGTTAAGAACCTACATCTCATTTTCCAATCATGTGAACAAGCCATATCAAAGAAAGAATGATTATTCAAAAAGTTGACCAAAATAGACTTAGCTGAAAGTACCAACGAGGTCCAAGACCCCAACTTAATCCTTGACTCATTGTCCTTAACTAAGCAAGACTTCGATGAACAAGTTGATATTTTTAAGGGTTTGTCTTTAGAAAAGTTTTACGACATCCTTCAATATGGTGAAAATGACGTGGACAACTAGCTAGGGGACTATTCGGTACAAAATGAAGAATTTGATCAGGCTCTGTGTAATCTTTCTATCGATCTAAGGGAATTAGAAAATGAGATTTTCAACATAAAATCTGGGATGAGATCAATGTGGCCCCCATGAGAAACTACATTGAAGAATGGCTCCAAAGGGAAATCGACAAGCTCACCGACGAAGGGCAACAAGCGGTTGGCACGATTCCAGTAGCCGTCTATGAGAGCAATAAAAAGGCATCAACAAGCAAATAACAAAGGGGGAGATATATACCATCATAGTAAGTATATACTGATCACATCATTCTTTCTTTATCAATCTATTTATTCCACCTCTTTAAATAGAAATGTCTAACCAACGACTGATAACTTCCAATTTCTTATTTTCAGGTCTTGCTCTCTATCGTCACCCACTTCTTCTTTCTACAATCCTATTTCTTGTACTTATTTCTTTTATGGTCTGCGAGAGCCCCAATCCCAGTCTATATGACAAACACATTTAAATTTTGAGGAATATGTAACACACATTATTATTTTTTGATATATTTCAAAGAAAACTACTTCGGGAACAATCTCGACGGTACCTTGTAACCCTATTTTTGGAATGCAAAATTAGTTCTTTTTATGCATGTCGATCATCTTATTTTATTTTTATGTGCTTAGAAATATTTATCTTCAACTATGCTCGATGTCAGGAAATTGTGTTTATTTAATTTGAATGATTAATGTGCGTGATTCCTGGTCCTATTTTCCAGGAACCTTTATTTCAAAAAACAAAAAACAAAAAAAACATTTTCTATCGTTTCGTATTGCTTTAAGTCATTACGACGGAAATTATCTAAGTCCCGAAATTGAACTATACATGCCCCAGGAGAAAATTAAAGAGGAGTACCACATCTATAAAAACGCAGTAGGATTGACATCCTCGTTAGGTTTTCATTTCGGTCCTAACAGATTCAAGGGTCAACAAACTTGTAAATACATATGCAAGAATATCCGCATAAATAGAAACCTTCGATTTTTTTTATCATTTCCAAAAAAAAATCAAATGAATATAGATGTTGCAAATATACCAGTTGGTACTATACTGAGATGTCCAATTGGTACTATACAAAGATGCCATCTTCCTAGAGAGAAATTGCAGATTAACCTCTGGAAATATATAGAAAAAACTAGCAAACACAGAGGTCACACAAGAAGATCAAAGAATCTTCGGCACTGGACACATTTTCAAAAAAAATTATATTTATTTCTTTGCCATTGCATATAACTTTATTTATCCTAACACATATAGAGAGACACAAGCCAGATGATCTATTTAATAGAATGAAATGGATGTTGCTTACTTTGTCCATGGGAAAAATTAAAGAAGTGACTATGAAAATTGTACTTAACTCTAAATATTGGGATGAAAGCCAGTTGGAGGTATAAAAAGATCATTATGAATGAATTTCATAAATACATTAAAGAGATAAAACATACAAGGTAGGAACGGAAATTTCAAACATGGCAAGTTAGACTCCAACAATATTTCAAGTTACACGTGATGGGTATATCTGTGCTCTTTCGTAGCTGTCTATTGTACTACTGGTAATAGGAAAAATTACAGAATCTTATTAAGAAAATAAAATCAAGATGGATTATGAAAAACATAGTATAATTAGAATGAAAATACTTTCAAAAACTAAATGCTTTCAAGGCCAGAATTTATCTAGGAGATTAATGCTCAGGCACCTTCTCTTTCCGAAATGAATGTGAGTTATCAATCAGTTTCCACTCTTCCATATTGGCGACCCTGGCACTTTAGCGTCCCTACTAAAGTTTTACCGACCTGCAAATTTAGAACTCCCCTAGCCATATTTAGCGATGGAACAAATTTCTCACAAAGTGACTTTCTCACTAATTACTTGTTAACCCCATACACGTCTTATGGTTGGTGTGTAGCACAATTCCACGTGTTATTTTATGCATGGATACCACATGTACTTCATGTTTCTTGCCACGTTTCCACTGCAATTTCCATTTTCCCCCACTACTTCAGGCTTCTCATTCTCCCATGGTCCCCCCATACCTGTGCATTTATTCTCATTCCAACCTAGCATCGACTACGTTGCCATGCAACACTTGTTCCAATGGTATTCGATGAACTCACCTACCCACTAACCCAATGTACACAATTAGTACTAACTTTTTAGAATTGTCTTTCATGTGAATGGTTGATGTTTCATTGGGAAGTGCACACTTTTTAATGTAGACAATTGGTACTAACTTTTGATTATTCTGTGGTCTTGCCAATAGAATTGTCTTTCAAATGAATTGTCTTATATATTGAGTTGTTTCATTAGGAAGATTTTTTTTTTTTTTTTTTCCATTTTTAATATAAAATCAGAGTAGAGTTTTTGATAAATGAAAATTTTGGTTATATAAAATTATTAGTTTTTTTAGTTTTCTACTATGAGAAAATTAGTTTAAAATAGATTTTTGACTAATTATAGTTGTTGATGAAATTTTATTATTATGAAAAATAGCTGAAAAATGATTTTTGACTAATCATAGTTGTTTGTATGTATGTAGATTATAAGTATTAAGCATGTTGTTTTTAGTTTTTGCCTGCATGTGATTTTTTAGGGTACAAGGCTAAGTTAATGATTCATGAATATTATATATAGCTCATTAATAATTGGACTACTAAGAGAAAACATGTCACAAAGTGGGATTTGAACCTAAGTGGGGATGATACCAAATTCCATGTGACAAAATA
>SNQJ01S0017685.1:82490-112666 GCA_010110895.2 Picea sitchensis
AAAATTAAAAACGGTGTGAGCTTCCTTGAGATGAAGAAGGAAGACAATTTAATTACTCACCAATAGCCTAAATAGAAATAGTAAATAGTAAAGATAGCTAGAAATAGAACTAAATCCTAATTTTTATCTATCATTATTGGCTTAGTCATCACACCACTATTTTCTTAATCATGAAGCTTATTAACTCCTACATTGTCCTCTTGATGAGTAATGCAATGAGTCCCAATTGTCTTCATAGTTCTACAAATCATTGGACATTTGGAATGGCTTTGGTGAATATATCAACAACTCGCTTAGATGTTGGACAAAATTATAAATCCAATTACCCATCCTACACTAAGTCTCTAATAAAAAGATGGTGAATTTATATGTGTTTCATTCTAGTATGAAGCACATGATTCTTCGTCATCACCATGGTGTTGAAATTGTGACAAAAAATTGTAGTTATATGTTCTTGTGATAGTTTTAGTTCTATCAAGATCCTTCTATGCTAGATGGCTTAATAATGTGTTGTTGTGGAAACAACGTTTTCAACTTCTACAAAGGATAGATACACAGTTGCATGTTTCTTTCTACTCCATTATACAACTCTAGATCTAAATGAGAAGAAAAAAAACTAGCCATTGATTTTTTATCATTCATTGATCCAACCCAACTTGACTCTATGTAACCTTGTAGATCAAGACTGTCACTAGAAACATAATTTATACCAAATCTTGCAGTACCACTCACATATATTAAGATTCTTTTTTGTGTGCACCAATGGGATTCATGAGGATACTACATGAAGCAAGAGACTAGACTTACTACATACATAATGTGTTCCCTAGTTGTACTAAGGCACATCAATTTAACTCCCAAAAAGATTATTGATACTCAATCATACAACTCTAGATCCAAATGAGAAAAAATAATTAGACAATTGATTTTCAATAATTCATTGATCCAACCGCGCCTAACTCTATGTAACCCTTTTAGCTCAAGATTGCCATTGGAAAAATTATTTTTACCAAATCTTGAAGTACCACTCACATGGCTTAAGATTCTTTTTGAATGCACACCAATGGGATTCATGAGTATCTTGCATGAAACACAATATTAGACTTATTACATATGTAATTGTCTACCTTGGTTGTACTAAGGTACATTAAACTCCCAACCATGCTTCTTTAGGAAGTAGAATTCACCTTGGGAATTTCTTCCTTAGTGAATTTCTCACTAAGTGATGATGGAGTTGCAAATACCTTGCATGAATTCATCCCAAACTTATCTAATAAATATGATACATACTTGGCTTCAAAATAAAATATTATTTCTAAGTTCTACTACATTCCACACTAAGGATATAACATATCTTCCCCATATCTTTCATTTCAAATTCTTTTGTTATTGTCACCTAAAAAAATTCTATTAAATTTTGCTTGTTTCCTATGTAAATTATGTAACATACCCATCCACCATGGTTGGGTCACACCACACAAAAATATCTCAATTACAGGTCTGATACCATAATGTAACATTCCCTAGCTCAACCTAGGAACATTACAATGTGGATACACATTAACAACGACACTTCTGCTAACTAAGTGATTATTTTACTGTTAGCTGATTTCCTGTAGCTTACAACTACAAATTTAAAGCAGATTTTGCTATTGTCTATAACCATAAAACAAATGCATCTAAAGCATGCTTATAATCAACATGAAATACAACTAAACTTCTCATTATAACAACATATAAGTCATCCTCATTCATGCAGAGTTCATGCACAACAATAACACATATAAATAACTCAACAACAAGATAGAACACTTATCTTTAAACAAGAATGGTGAAACCAACTGCTTGGGACGGACGTTCCACCCAACCATATATTGACTGTTCCAAATCTCAACATCCATTCACCCCTGAGTTGAGGCTAGTAATCCATAAAAGAGGGTGGTCTCTCACAGTCCACTTGCAACTCATAAAACTCATAACACAACTTATATTCTCCTACAAATATCTCGAATTCTCTACTAGCTCTCTTCCTCCTGAACTTATAAACCCAAGGAATGCACCATTGATTTATCAGGGATAACCCAACGGATGTATCATCCATTTATCAGGGATAAACCAAGGGATGTACCATCCATTTATCAGGGTTAAACCAAGGGATGTACCATCCTTTTATCAGGGATAACCCAAGGAATGTGCCATTCATTTATTAGGGTCTCTGGCACATGTAGCTAGGGATCTCTTAGCTGGTAACTCAAGGGAACTTTCTGCTAGGAAAACTATCAGTGAACCAACAATAAACACTTGTTTTTTTAGTGCAACTCACATAGGATTTTACTCTTCAGGCTTGACAACCTAGATCTTCATTTCTCCAGCTCCAATTCGCTCCAGTTACACTCTCCATGGTTGCACCAACTCCAAGCTCTCTTTATTTCTCTCTCCTTTCTTCCCATGCACAAACTTGACTGACTAAAAAAATATTGTCCCAATCGATACAAATTTCCTCTATTGTGGCTTTCCTTTCTTGAATCACACTCTTCCCCAATTTGATTGTACTCAACCCCCATGTGCCCAATAACTCTGGGATGTGACCAATCACACCCACCCTCTTACATGTATTCAATGATTGTCTTGGAAACACTCAATCAAAAAGTGGAAGGTTCGTATATAATAAGCAAGTTTAGGGAAAATGGGTTGAATTAATATACATGGGTAATTCCCCCTTTGACCACTCTTGGTCATTATCCTAGACACTTCCCTCTCTTGTGGATTACTTCAGCCCCCATCTCTTGTCCATGTCCCCTTAGTAGCTAGCATCAAATTTTTATTATTAAAGCATTGAAATACAATTCACATATTACATTGCTTGGTCGTAGCCACATATTATATCCACATAAGAATTAATTAAACATGGGATTATAATGGGGATGTTACATTCCCCCTCCTCTACAATTGTGCCTTGTCCTTGGTGCACTCTATTCTGACACACACACACACACACACACACACACACACATCACAACACTTAGAAATAAAAATTCTGCAATTTAAGAACTCCAACAACAACTTCAACCATCAATCTCATGTTCCTCTCAACTCACCAACCCAAGGAATTGACCATTCATTTATCAGGGTTGACCCAATGGATGTACCATTCGTTAATCAGGGATAACCCAAGGAATGAGCCATTCGTTTATCAAGGTCCCCAATGTAGTCAGCTAGGACTCTGAGATGTGGTTCCAAAAATCTAGCTTTCCAAAATGGAGTCTTGCATTTTACCTTCTTCAAAATTGTCAAAACTTTGCAAGTAATCTTCCCACGTGTTTTCTTCATGCTCCCATGCATCATATTCAGGATCGTAGCATGTCCATTGAACCTTTACCAGTCCTATGGACTTGTTCTTGAGCACCTTGAATTTTCGGTCCAGGATGCGAACTGGCTCCACCGAGAAATCCCCTTCATGCTCCACTGGATTACATTCCAATCAATTATGTGGTTAGGATTAGGTACATACTTCTTTAATAATGATACATGAAATACATTATGTACTCTCATGGATGTAGTAAATGCTAGCATGTATGCATCTGGCCCTATATTTTCTAATATTTCAAAAGGTCCACAATATCTTGTTTCCAACTCCGGTAAACTTCCTAATCTTAGAGAACTTCTATTTTCCTTTACTTTTAAGAACATATGTTCTCCCACTTTAAAATATCTGAAAACTCTATTCTTGTCTGCATAAAGTTTCTTCCTATCCTGGGTATTCTTTAAATTCTTCTTTATTTTTGCAATCTGCTCTTCCATTTCCTTCAAAAAATCTGGCCCAACAATTACTCTGTCTACTAGATTATCCCAACTCACCAGAGTGTTACATTTTCTTCCATACAATGCCTCAAATGGAATCATTTTCAATGTGGTATGATACCCATTGTTGTAGGAAACTTAAACTAAATGAATATAATCTTCCCACTTTGATGGTTGATCCATCACATACATTCTAAGCATGTCCTTGATTACCATGTTAGGCCTCTATGTTTTCCCATCTGACTCTGGATGATACGCTGTGCTAAGATTTAAATTTGTCCCAAAGCCTTTGAACAAAAATTTCCAAAAATTTGAAGTAAACTTTGGATCTCTACCTAAAACTATTGTCTTAGGCACTCCATGTAACCTAGCAACTTCCTTCATATAAATTTTTGTGATATTTTTTGCCTTGTGTATAGTCTTTACTGGAATAAAATGTTTTGCTTTAGTCAATTTATCCACCACCACCATGATGGAATCATGTTGCTTCATTGCTCTGGGCGGATTAGTAATAAAATCAACTGTAACTACTTACCACTTCCATTTTAGAATGGGCAATGGTTGTAGCAAACATGTTGGGTGTCTATGTTATGTGTTCACTTTTTTGCATTCTAGACATCTAGCTATGTAATTGGCCACTTCTTTCTTCATTCCTGACCAAAAGTACCAGCTTCTTACTGCTCCAATTTTCTTCTGATATCTTGGGTGCCCAACATATGGCACATTGTGCATTTCCTTCAAAACTGCATTTTTCATCTCATCAAAATTTGACACATATACTTTCCCCTTGTACATGAGAATTCCATCTTCTTTCAACTCATAGAAATTGAATTTCTACTGAAAAATTTCTTGTTGTAATGTTTCTTTTATTTTCACATATTGTTGATTTGAATTTATTGTTGCAATGATTTGATCTTTCAAATATATCATGTACATGTTGATGGCTTCCACATGCACTTCATGAGCTCTCCTATTGAGTGCATCAACTACTTGATTTTCCTTGCCCTTTATATGCTTAATTTCGATATCATATTCATTGAAAAATTCCATCCATTTAGTTTGTCTAGCATTTATTGTTGGTTGTACAAACAAATGTTTCATACCAAAGTGGTTTGTTCTTAGATCGAATTTATTACCCATAAGGTAATTTCTCCACATTTTTAATGCATGTACAATCGTTGCTAGCTCCAAGTCATGTGTAGCATAATTCCTCTCATGCTCTTTTAATTTTCTGGACTCATAGCATACCACATGGTCCCTTTGACTAAGAACTCCATTGAGTCATTCCTTGCATGCATTGGTGCACACAAAAAAATATTCATTTGGATCGTCAATCTTCAATTTTGGTGCACTTGTCAATATTTCCTTCAACTAGTGAAAACTCTCTTCACACTTGGAAGTCCGTTCAAATTTCACTCCCTTCTTTTGAAAATAAGTGATTGGATTTGCAATTCTTGAGAACCCTTTTATGAATATTCGGTAATAACTGCCATGAACCATGAATGATATGACCTCTGTCACATTCTTTGGCATTGGCCATCCTCTAGTGGCCTCTATCTTCTTAGGATAAACTTCTATCCATGTTGCTGAAATTATATGCCCCAAGTAGTGAATCTTCTTTTGGTAAAATATGCACTTACTTAGCTTCGCATACAATTTATGCTCTCTTAAAACTTTCAACACCATTCTTAAATGTTTCTCATGTTCCTCTTCTGATTTAGAATATACGAGGATATCATCTAAGAACACAATCACAAACTTGTCGAGGTACTCCGTGAACACTTCATTCATCAAGCACATAAAAAATGTTGGGGCATTTGATAGACCAAATGACACTACCGTGAATTCATAATTCCCATATCTTGTTCTAAATGTTGTCTTGCTGATGTATTCTTCCTTTATCCTTACTTGATGATAACCTGATCTCAAGTCAATCTTCGAAAATATTCTTGCACCTTTCAGTTGGTAAAATAAATCATCAATTTTTGGAAAATGATACTTATTCTTTATGGTAATATTATTAAGTTGTCTAAAATCAATACACAACCTTAAGGTTCCATCCTTCATCTTCACAAAAAGAATGGGGGCTCCCCAAGGTGAAACACTTGGGAATATATACCCCTTCTTCAAAATTTCTTCAAGTTGCATCTGCAACTCTTTTAGTTCTGGTGTACCCATTCTGTAAGGTGTCTCAGACATTGGGGCAACTCCTGACACCAAATGAATAGATAAAATTAATGTATCTTTTTGGTGGTAATCCCAGAATTTCTCTAAAAGCATCTTCAAAATCCCTCAAAAATGGATGGTCTTCAATTCTTTCATTTTTGTCTTTGGTTGCCTCCTCCATATGGGCTATAAACATTTGACATCCTTTCCTAAATATCTTCTTCAACTGCATAGCTGAAATCTCTCTAATAGCTACAACTCTTGGAATGCCTTGAATATTGCCTTACTTTCTTTCCTCATCAAGACATGTGATTGTCTTGTTGTAACATTCTAGGACAACATGATGTTTTTCCAACCAATCCATGCCAATTGGACAATCATATGAATCCAATGGTATGATGTTTACATCCACCTTTGTATTGAGTCCATTCATGTCTATCGAACAATATTTTACCAACTCATTGATTTTCCTCTTAGACCTTGTGGCTAACTGAACAAACCAAGATTTCTTAATCTTACTTCTTTACAAGTGAAATATTTCAACAATGTTATCATTTATGTAACAATGGCTAGCTCCATAATCAATTAAAATTGCTATGGGATCATTATTGATATTACCTTCCACTTCAATCATGGGAGATTGATAGTTTACTTACTTGTTATCCAAGGCTGCATAAATTCTTGGCATGCTCCTGCCCATGTCTTCCATTGTTTCATCCTCTTGAATATTATGGACAGTTCTCATTCTTTCTCCTCTATGAGGGCAATCCTTATATAGATGATTTTGCCCACATCCCCAACATTGCACTGACTGCTACCTTGGCCTTTTTCCAAATGAATCTGCAGTCTTGTGTTCATTTTGGGTGACTTGACCTTGCTGATTTTCTTGGGAATTATTCCTGAAAAAGGGTGGCTTAAAACCCTCTTGCCTTTGATCCTTCTTATCCTTCATCTTGTCATTCCAAGATTTTTGGAAAATTGGTCTTCCTTTACTATGTTTAGACATATTCCTTGCTCTTGTTATGGTTTCCTCCAAGGTTTTGGGGTTATCATATTGAATCTTATCACTATAGAAAGAGGGTAACCCACTTAGAAACCTTTGGATTTTAACTTTCTCATCCTTGATGAAGTTGACATACTTCAACAATTCAAAGAACCGTTTCTCATATTCCTCCATTGTCATGGTTCCCAACTTGAGTTCAAAGAACTCTTTCATCTTTCTTTCACAGTAATTCTCGGAAAAATACTTCTCTTGGAAATATCCCTTGAACTACCTCTATGATATTCTTTTCTCATCAAGGTTCTTGGTTTTCTTAAGATGATCACACCACATTGTTTCCTTCCCTTCCAAGTGGTAGGTGGAAATTATAGCTTCTACCCGGGATGGGTAATCATGCAACTGGAAATATTTCTTCATTTCCAATAGCCAAGCCTCTACCTCTTCTCCTTTCATGTGCTCACCATTGAAAGTTGGTGGCTCAATATTCCTGAGTTCACCTTGCAAGATGTTTTCCTGAGGTCTTCTCCTTTTCCTCCGAACAAGAGACACACTTGGGCCGCTCCCTGAACTTGAACTTGCATGAGTTATTTTGGTGGAATTACTTGGAGAATGATGGCATCTACTCATGCTTCTTGACTTCCTATCATTCCCATGATAATCTCTTTTGCTATGGGATCTTGATGTTGACACTTGTCTAGCACTAGTTGCTTGCTTGGTTCCAGAGTCCTTGTTAACTTGCTTCTGTAGCATATTTAGGCTTTGAAGTATCTCTTCTTGAGCTTTTGTGATCCTCTCATTATCAACCCTATAGCTCTAAACTTATTTTTCTAGGCTTCTCATAGTTACAGTCCCCTGCCTGTCTCTTCTCCCATTAGACTCAGTCTCAACATTACCCATGCTGGTATGTAGATCTCCAATTTATTCCTTGTGGTTGTAAAACCCTTGAGTATCCTCCATGTATCTAGTTCTCATATAGGAACTAAAGTCTTCTTTTCTGTATTTCTGATTCTGCAAGAATGTGTGTAACATCCCTCTCTTGTGAGCACATGTTATCGACTTATTATTTGAGGACACTTGCATGCAAGTGATCCGGTTATAGTACATGATTATACATTTCGCTTGTGGATCTTTATGATGATGTTGATGATTATGATTTGATGTTATTGATATATGTGTATTGACATATGTTATTGACGAGTTTTCCTTGAGTGTGAAGGGCACTTGACAGATTGTGGATGTCGATGGCATCAATGGACCTCCTTGGACTCTGGATTGAGTCAGGGAGTGGATTGTATTGGTTTGAGTATTTCATTTATGCATATGTGACATATGATCAATTATATTATGATGTTGTTTATGGATCATTGACAGTGTTTCATTGATGGATGAAGGCTGGAGATTTCTTGCTAATATGACTCACATAAGGAGTAAAGGGGCCATGCACATAGAACATATATTAAGGGAGAGGTGTGGCAGCGTCCCTGTCACATCTTACTAGAACTCCCATCATAAATCGAATTATAGGTTAACGATTACCTAGTTCGAGAGGTCCATGATGTCGTGAGGGTAGACTGAGACAATCACTCACAAATATTTCTAAGGGGTGCGCAATAAGGCGGGGTGCGAAATAAGGTAGAGTCCTTATTCCTTAGAAGCCCATAGTCTCTCACAAGATCACCCAAGTGGAGTGTTGACTCCAAGGGTTGGACAACTACCAAAACTAGTGAAAGGTGAGTGGCACCCTTGGAGAACAGAGTGCGTCTTGAAGGGAACGTCACGTAATTAAAAATTTGAGTCAAAGACAAGTGGAACCCTTGGAGCATGGAGTGCGTCTTGAAGGGCACGTCACGTAAATAAAATTTGAGTCAATGAATCTAGGTGGTCTAGAAAACCCTTAGCGAATAATTAACCTTGTAAAATCTTGAGCATTGTCGGATCAATCAATTGATTAATTAATTAAGGATTGAATTTATTAATCATAATTCCTATAAGAGTCTAAGCCTTTGTAAATAAAATTTAATTAAGCCTAAGTCTAAGTTAGTAAGAAGACTAAAAAATAAATTTATAAATTAAATAATGAGGGGATTAAGTAAAACAATTTAAGAAATCAAGGAAAATAAAATAAATATAAAGATTGATTTAATACACATATGTGAAAGTAATTACCAAATTGGAATTTAAGGTAAGAATGGAACAAAGCTAAAGGAATGGGTACTCATAGAAAGGAATCTAGAGTATAGTTAACACTAGTCTAACTAGGAGAAGATTCCTATTTTAACTCAACTCATATTTAATAAGGCATTAGTCATTAATTGGAAATAAGGGGAATAAAGAGACAACTAGGAGTGATTTTAGGAGTGTTTTTAGGATGGGTGAGGGAAATTGACTTTTATTAAAATAAATTGTGGATTTACTCGTGCAACTAAGGGAAAGGGTGACAAGTGTGTGGGGGAAATAATTCTTAATTAATTATTTAAAAAGTGAATTAAATGTGAAAATGACAAGGTGTCATTAAGGAAAATTATATAAAACAAATGGTTGATATGAGCAATGGATCACACTAGTTATGGGTAAAGTTATGTTGCATAAATTTTGACTGGTTTTACTTGTGAGAGTTGGGATACCCAGCTTGAGAGACAGTGATGGCTCTACCTTTTGAGGCAAGCTGAGAGCTAGAGAATTTCCAGTTGTGTGTGTGCGTGGCCCCTTTGCGGCTTGAGGGAATAAGGGGGAAGAAGATTACCCCTAGCATTGGCTGGGAGGTATCACTGAAGTCTCAACAGTTAGCAAGAAGGAGGTTGGAAGGAGCGTCATTGCGAAAGACCATCTTCAACTTCAAAAAATTTCACCAGTTACAATATTTCATTTGAGATTGTAATTGCATTAAGAATTTTTATTGTATAATAAGAGCTGTAGAAATCCCTCTTAATTTGTGTTGTAATTCCAATTTAATTTGGCATGTTATGTATTGGTCAAGATCTAGAAGAAAACTTGATTGTTGCGGTCTTTTAATTTCTCAATGAAATTTTACTGCTAGTTGATATAAGCAAAATAGAGTACAGAATTTTGGATAACTACTGATATGAAAATGTTAATCCTTGGGTCCCTTTTAAATTGCATATGTATTGATGTTCTTGGGTAATAGGATCATTTTACAAAACTTAAAAATTATGTTTTTTTACTTAATCAAGAGCAACTTTAATAGTCATAAACAACCATCCAACCCATCACATTAACACAACAAATGAAAAAGGAGTTCACCCCTCCCTTGGGCTACAACTCCCAGTCTATCTTCCCTTGGGTCTTTTTCATTTAGGATCAAAGTGTCAAAACCAGTGCCTTTCACTGCTCAAAATGCAAAATAGATGGTTCCATTATCTCCAGAACGTCCAAAAAGCCAAAGCTGGGCTCTTCTTGCACCTAGTTGGGCCAAAGACTAAGTAGGAATCACTTCCCAGACGTTTTCCCAATTTCATTGTTGTATCGGCTCACAAAAATGCACCTATGCGTGACTAACCTGGCTCACGGGCATTTCCCATGCCAAAAACCCAGCACTACACGCGTTCTACATTTTGTGGCGATTTTTCAAATGGTTAGTGGACTTAACACCCTTCCTGATGGAGGTAGTGGTCGCATGGCCCATGTGGCCATGTGCCGACCATAAGAGTATCACCCAAGTTCTAGTCAGTTGGATCTCCTGCACTGTGGTCATATGGGTTGTCATGAGACCAAGGGCTAGGGCTAAGCCCTGACTCAAACTCCTCCCAAAATTTACATGAAGTAATGTTAAATGTTATTAAATAGGATTATGGTTAAGGTTCATGTGGCAGGCGGGCTAGTAGCCCGACCTACGCCAAGTCTCTCCCACGCCTGGAGGTCATAGGTTCAAGACCTGTGGAGTCCAAACACCACTTTTAAACCATGGATGGGGGTGCCACATGGCATCCCATGACTGGGCCAAGTGGCACCATACAATTCGTCCCACACCCTGACACGCATCGAAGTTAGATAAGTCACCCTCTGCCACATCACCCTCTGCCATGTCACCATTGGCCATGTGTTAGTATGGTACCCCTACCACGTGTTAGTACAATCTGCCATGTCAATAATATGACATTGACACATCAGTAGTATGACATTGCCACGTCACTTGTACGACATTTCCACGTCAGTTGTATGGCATTGCCATGTCACCTCTACGAAATTTCCATGTCAGTAATATGACATTGCCACGTCACATGTACGACATTGACACATCAACAGTACAACATTGCCATGTCACTTGTACGACATTTCCACGCCAGTAGTATGAAATTCCCACATCACCTGTATGACACTGCCACATCAACAGTACGACATTTCCACGTCACCTATATGACCCTGCCATGTCAGCAGTACGGTCTGCACAGTCAGACTGTATGGACTTTATAGTCAACCAAATTTTCCATGTTTGGCAAAGTGGACAGAATGTGATATCTCTTGCATACGACGTCTGTTTGAACCCGTTCAAGTTGTGTTGGGATCACGAGGATGAGGTTTACACATGAGTTTGTTTTGAAGCAATTCCGACAACTTTTATTTTTGATCATATTGATCCCCTGGATCACTAATGTGCCCTCTCCTTGCTCTTTCCTTGACACAATCATCTTGCCTAGTGCACCCTCTCATCACTCAACCTTGACAGAAACCGGGTTGCTAGCACGCCCTCAATTTCCTCCCTCTCCTTTCATACAAGGCATGTATATCTTGTGAAACATTTGATTTGAAATGATCTCTCAGGTTTCGTGGTCGGGATTTTAAAAGTTATGTGTTAAATATCATTATTATTGTTGATGCTACCCTCTCTTATAAATTAATTTTTATTCATTACCTAGAATCTTGAATTGGTTTTCATGACACAAAGAATATTCGATCTTCTGATGACTCGAGAATGGAAACGAAACCCCAGCTAAATCCTTTAAGGCTAGTCTAGTCCTTGTATGTTTTAACGTAGAGTTGGGTTCTTTAGAATTATATGGAGTTTGCATTATAGTATATAAGATCCTTAATGATGGATAAGCTGGGTCTCCCTTAAAGCGTAGATAAATACATTGAAACCTTACCTTGCTTGAAGGTTGGCCCTTCCCAAGACCCTTAACATGGATGCGCAATAGTGGGTGTTGAATTGTTTATTAATGTTTTTGGGTCTATTGCTAGTCTGAATGGTTTTATTTTATTTTCATAATGGATTTATAATGAAAATTTTGTGTTAACATTTAAGTATTGATTAAGAAGATGAATGTTCTTATGGGTTCTCATAATGATTTGTAAACTACAACCTTTCCTAACATACACCTAGGAGATATCAATGAGATGTATAGTTGAACCATCTGCATGTAAGATTGTGTTTATGATCTTGAATTATCATACTCTTATGAATTTTTTTTGTCTCATTTATACGCATTGTTGCTTGAAATGATAAATATAGTAGAATATCTTGTTGCGCCACAAAAATAA
The DNA here is from genome assembly GCA_010110895.2 of Picea sitchensis. Taxonomy (NCBI): domain Eukaryota; kingdom Viridiplantae; phylum Streptophyta; class Pinopsida; order Pinales; family Pinaceae; genus Picea; species Picea sitchensis. The sequence continues at coordinate 94,954 of SNQJ01S0017685.1, forward strand.
TGTTGATGTATGTTGATTAAGTAACTAGCTTACTCTTGCGCTAGTGAAACTATGTTGATGTATGATTGATAGTCTAGTCTAGAGTTATGAGATGTTATTGATTTAGAGACTTAGACACCTCCTCGTTCCTCAGAACAATCACCAGTCCTGAGACCTTAAATGGTCAAAATCAATCAGATGAATCTTGGACTTGAGCGTTGCATATGTGTCTTGGAGGTCCTAACTTTTCAGGGTAGGTTGGGCGGGTAGTTCTTTTAATGCTCAGTGACATGGTTGATCATTTATTACTTTGCTTCGGTCGATCGTGATGTGTTTATTGTGTCGTGATTTATTATGATGATTTGTTCATTAAGAGAAACTATTAATTATGATGATGCGTTGATTGAGTCGTTGTTTATGTAATGATTTTGTGCCACTGTTAATTATGTTAATACACTTCTTATGTGTCATTTTATTTATGATGATCTATCAATTGTGATGTTGTTTATTATGTTGTAACAAATTTAATATCCTAATGCAAAAAAAAAATACCTTTTATACATCGCTCTTCGTTGTTGTAGCGAAGGGGATGTTACAATGTGTATGCAATAATTGTTGTTAGAATTAAGCATATTGCAAAATATTTATCAATTAGATTACAAGTTATTCTTTGTTTTAAATTATGAAGAATATTAATGCACTACTCTCAAGTAGGATTCTTTAAATGCACTCATTTTTTAAACAACTTTCTAACGACTATTCTCATGTCTCAATATGAGTTTTCAGTGAGTAGTTACAACAATTACAAGTTGCAATTTCCACTCTTTTGTTGCTACAGAATTCACTTTTATCACTTTTGAAGAAAATTCATTTTTATCACTTTTGAAGAAAATATAATGCCTAAATCAAAATTATGGGTCAACAGATCTCTTCTAGTTCTCAATACCTTTCCAATGACTATTCATTTTCTTCAATCCAAGCTCTGAGCTGAAAATTATGGTGGAAAAACAATGAAGGGATATTCATTAGCACGTGCAACATAGTAGCAATGCTCAACAACCATACGGTCATTTCTTGATTAGATCTCCATCATTGATTTGTCTTAATGGATTCACCATGGATCTAAGTCATATATGTTCTTCATTTCTTTCTTTCACGTTCTCCAATTTGTACCCTTTAGTTCTGCTGCATTCACTTTGCACTTATACTTAGATTCCTCACTGTATTCACAGGCTCATGGGTGGCGGAATCGCAGACTCATGGCCTATCTTCATACCTTCCATGAACCTGCCACCAACACTTAGCTTCTTTTTCCTTCACAGAGTCATGGACTCACGGACTCATAAACTTGTAACATTCCTTTCATAAGTCCATCCGAGAAGTCCCAACACTTAGCCATTTTTCCATATACACAGACTCACAGACTCATAAAGTTGTAAATTCCTTTCATAAGTCCATCCGAGAAGTCCCAACACTTAACCATTTTTCCATCTACGCGGACTCGCGATAGTTTAACACTTAGAAAAATTCCAAGATCGTACTGCAATTTTGTGAGACTGACAGTTGGCCTACCACATGGATCCACATCACCTGGAAACTATCATCCCATCCAACATGTACCTATTTCCATGTAAGTGCACATATTCATTCTACCACATCAGCTAACACGTGGCCTCCACATCATGCCGACGTCATCGTACATAAATATACCCAAAATTTTCCAATTTTCTTATGTTCGCAATTTCCAAAGACGCTCAATTCTTCACATTACCCATGAAATTTCTCTCAATTTTACTGTAGTATTTTAATAAAACAAGTTGCATACATACTCTAGAATTAATTCTCTGTGAATTTTCACTTCAATGTTTTGCTAACTCGGCCCATCCAGGCTCAAAGTTGAAAACTGGGCTATGATACCACTTTGTAACGTACCCAACCACCATGGCTGGGTCATGCCATGCAAAAAATCTCTCAATTACAACTCTGATACCATAATGTAATGTTCCCCATCTCAACCGAGGAACATTACGGTGTATAATACACAATAAAAACAAAACTTATGCTAACTAAGTAATTCTTTTACTGTTAGTTGACTTCTTGTAGTTTACAGCTACAAATTTAAAACAGATTTAGCTATTGTCTATAACCATAAAACAGATGCATCTAAATCATGCTAATAATAAACATGAAATACAACTAAACCGCTCATTACAACATCATATAAGTCATCCTCATTCACACAGATTTCATGCACAACAATAACACATATAAATAACTCAACAACAAGATGGAACACTTACCTGTAAACAAGAATGGTGCAACCAGTTGCTTGGGACAAACGTTCCACCCAACCATAGACTAATTGTTCCAAATCTCAACAGTCAGTAACCCCCGATCTGAGTCTAGTAATCCACAAAAGAGGGTGGTCACTCACAATCCACTTGCATCTCATAAAACTTATAACCCCGTTGATATTCTCCTACAACTATCTCGATTTTTCTACCATCTATCTTCCTCCTAACCTGCCCAACCCAAGGAATGCACCATTCATTTATCAAGGATAACCCAAGGGATGTATCGTCTTTTTATCAGGGATAACCCAAGGGATGTACCATCCGTTTATCAGGGATAACCCAAGGAATATTCCATTCATTTGTCAAGTTCTCTCTAGCACAGGTAGCTAGGAATCTCTCAGCTGGGAACTCAAGGGAACTTGTTGCTAGGAAAACTATCAGCGAACCAACAACAAACACTTATTGTTTTAGTGCAACTCACAAAGGAGTTCACTCTTTAGGCCTGACAACCTATCTTTTCAGTTCTCCAGCTCCAATTCACTCCAGTTATGCTCTAGTTACGCTCTCCATGGTTGCACAAACTCCATCCTCTCCTTCTTGCTCTCTCCTTTCTTCCCATGCACAAACTTGACCGACTAAAATTTTTTTGTCCCAACACATACAAATTTACTCTCTTGTGGCTTTTCTTTCTTGACTCACACTATTCCTCAAGATGATTGTACTCAACCCTCATGTGCCCAATAACTATCGGATGTGACGACTCACACCCACCCTCTTACATGTATTTAATGATTGTATTGGGAACACTCAATCATAAAGTGGAAAGTTTGTATACAATAAGTTTAGGAGAAATGAGTTGAAGTAATATACATGGGTAATTCCCCCTTTGACCCCTCTTGGCCATTGTCCTAGACACTTCCCTCTCTTGTGGATTAATTCAACCCCCATATCTTGTCCATGTCCCCTTAGCAGTTGACATCACATTTTTATTATTAAAATATTGAAATACAATTCACATATTACATCACTTGGTTGTAGCCACATATTATATCCACATAATAATTAATTAAACTGAGATTATTATGAGGATGTTACAAATTAGATCATCAACATAAATAAAAATAATATGAATTTCATTTCTAGCATGTTTTATATACAAGGTTTCCTTTAAAAAAAATTCATTGAAACTGTTATTCAAGAAATAACTAACAATTGCATACCAAGCATGAGGGAAATTATTCAATCCATATAGGTCTTTCTTTAACTCGTAAAACAATTGTAATTTTCCTTCAATTTTGTAACCTTTTAGTTATTAGTCCATGCCATAGGCCTAGAGGGACTACAGCGATTGATAATTCGTTGACTTTGTATTAGTTTGTCCTTTTACCACAAATATTTCCATAATATCTATTGTTGGAACCAGGGAACTAAAAACATGGATTTTTATATAATAAAAAACACCATATATGTCATGATCTGATTGGATAACAAATTGGAGGTATTATTGTCGGCTTCGCTATTCCCAACGTTATATAAGTTGGCATATACAAAGTATTTGATCATATACAGTCTTTTTGAATCATATATTTTCTTATGCATTGCTCGAAGGTGCATTAATGCTAACATTAGTTCGAATGTTTGTCTTAGCATTTTCTGGTAGCATTGTCTTAGATCATAATCTTTATAGTGATTGATAATTCCAAAGTTTATAAGCTTGTATTGTGATTTAGTTTTTTATTTGTGCTACTATTATTAGTCCCCACCGAATGTATTTGTATTGAAATGTATTGACACTTTTTTTGAGGTGCTTGAATAGGCCTGACAACTTAAATGTTTACATGATGCGAGGTCCTCCAATAGGCCTAACAGCTTAAATGTTTGCATACCGTGAGGCCCTTAGACAACCTGACAACCTTAAATGTTTATCTAAATTTGCTTCTCGGAGTACATTTTTCCTCGAAATTTTCTATACAATGTTGCAGTGATTTTGGACAATATTGTTGTCCACCACCAGTTGAATAGGCATTGTTTGTTTCATCCTTCTTCTACCCTTTCAATGCAATTTCTTCATCGTTGAAGCTACATATATTTTTTACTGGTTCGGTGAGTGCTTCTTCTTTGCTAGTTCGTCGGTTGTTGCTTGTTGTTGTTGTTTGGTTCACAATTCGACCTGGGATTTTGCCTTTTATCGTTTCGGAGTAAGTTTCCATGCTATAGTTTCATTTTCTATTCCTTCTTTGTTGTTTGGCGTTTGGAGTTTGCAAGTAAGAATGTTTTCTTATTTCTACTTGAATGCTTGTCATATGTTTCTGGTTCCTTCTGTGCTTTGGCTATAGTTTCGTAATTGTTGGAGATACATATGTTGTTTACTGGTTCGGTGGTTGTTTCTTTTTCGTTGGTTCATTGGTTCGTCGATTGCTGGTTGTGTTTGTTTGGATCAAGTTTACGATTTAGGGCCCTGGGGCTACAGTTGGGCCTGTTCATTCTTTCTCGTTGGTTTGGTCCTCGCTATTTTCTTTTATTTGCTTTGGCTTTGCAGGGTTAGGGTACTGCGCTGACAGTTGGAGCTGTTTTTTTGTTTTTTGTATTATTATTATTATTATGGGTGCTTTACGGTGTTCAGTTCCTACACCCATGAGTGGACATGCAATTGTGTTATTTTCCCTGACTGGCGAGGTCGATATCTGTTCTGCTATGAGATTTTTATGGTGCTTTAGTGTTGAAATGATAGAAAATAGTTGCATGAAAAATAGTTCGAGAAGTACTAGTGGAATTGCAATATCCGTTGTTTTTTTATTAAAATAAAAACATATGCAAGCTGCACTTATAAACCTGCACTTATTTATCCTCTACACTAACTAGTGTTCCCACGATACAATTTGTCTTGTACTTGAGATATGATATGTACAACAAAGATACTGCAAAATTATATTTCCCTGTCTGGAAGCATATCTGGGTAGTTTTCCATGGAAAACCAAAATCTTGTATCGTGGGCACATCATTCTGTGTAGAGGATAAAGAACATGTATTTCCATGGGTGGAAGCATATCTAGATACTTTTCTAGAGAAAACCATAAATCGTTTATCTATGGCCATGAAATTTTGTAATATTTTGTGGTTTGTAATATATTTTGGGCAGGGGAAAAATTACATATTTATAGCTATGGATGGAGAAGCGAAAAGGTTCATGTTGATGCCTATATTTTATTCTATTCGTTGAGTCTCATTTACTGTATGTACATATTACTTGTTCTCCGATGCATACCAACTTCCATTAATGTTCATTGTATTTTGTGTGTTCCCACATTTAAACAAACAGAATAGCTGGAGAAAATGACGGAGTCTTGACTGCATCGGTTGAAGAGGAGATAGAAAGGTACATGTTTTCATATTGCATTGTTTTGTATTTCATTTATTGTCTGTATATGTATTCACATAGTTTATTGTATGTAGATCCAAAGTTTGTCCTTCTAATACATTCTCTAGCATATTACTATGTGTGATTTTTTCTTTATTCTTGCATGCTTCGAGAGTGTTTGTCATTGTTGCATACGTATACAGGTCTGCCACGCTACATTATTTCTTAAATGTTTGCACAAGGAGACGCCCTTCGACGGTTCTGACAGTCTTAAGTTTTTACCTAATAGGTCTGGCAGGCTTAAATGTTTATTGTACATATGTGTTGCAATACAGTTTCGTTCCATTTTTTCATGGTGTTGTTTGCAGTGAAATTGTGCAAAATTGTTCTCCACCGGCACCATTGGTTCAGTGGTTGATGCTTGTTCATTGGTTCATTCCATGCTTATTGTTCTTGTTTGATTCAACTTTGCAAATTTGAGGTCATGCAGTTGCAGTTGGACCTCTTCGTATCTTCCTACATAATAACTTATCTTCATTACATGTCTTCTTGCATACTGACCTCCTTCATGTTTGTTGTATTTTTCCATTTAAACAAACAGAATGGATGGAGAGGATGATGGACTCTTTGGCAGGAATGTAGATGAGGAGTTACAAAGGTGGATACCTGTATTCTTATTTCATATTCTAGTGTTCATTATTTAATTTACTGTCTATATATTTGTTGTGTTTGTTTTGCTGCTTTGCACCATTTTTTTTTGTTCTTTTCTTTCTTCAAATATAATTTTTTTGGTTTACTTGTATGTATATACTATGTATCTTTCTGCATATTCTCATGTGAATCGCATTCGGTTTGTTGTTACATTGGAATAAATAGAACCGTTTCTCTTTCTTTTACATGTCTGTCTTCATACTAACTTGCCTTCATGTCCATTGTATATTCGACATTGCTACCTTGGAAGAAACAGGTTGGTTGGACATGAAGATGAATTATTTTGTGCAACAACAGAGGGTTATGTGGTACAATATTTGTAAAAATATACCAACTGTGCTAGTAAATTAAATATACAAACTAGGTGGGGGCATATAATATTAGGCTAGAAAATGATGACTTGGAAGCAATGGGCCTTTCTGCCCTCCCCATTTCTACTTTTTCAATTTTCTATTATCCCTTTTGTTTTCTAATTGCTCTGCTTAGTGGTCTTTCCAAAAATTCCTTGGTGCGCCGGTTGGTGGACTAATGGTTTCACAATTATGGTCACGCTTATACCTTATTCCATACTTACCCACTTTTTCAATTGTTGGTGTCGGGTTGACAAGTTAAAGATTGCTCCCCTGGCTTCTGAGGGTCCGCGATATACATATTGGCCATCGTGCCCTGCCCTCATGCCCTGTTTACTATTACACATTTTTCCAGTCAAAAAATCAGAGGCATACAATTTGATGCTCGAGTCCTCATGTTTCTTGAGTATATTCCTTGATACCCTATTTCTTATTCCACCTCCTTCCACCCTGCATGTGGCATTAAGAACTATTATGGACAATATACAATGCATATTCTTGTTTATTCCTTCTGATGTTCATCTACACATGCTTGCATCAGAAAAAGTTGGACTAGTGGAATGGCCATGAGAAGTCAGTCATCCCAGACATCAGCAGACCGACAAGGCCAAAGGTAAACATGCATACATTATGTTCCTAGTATGATTACCAAACAAATATCCTCAGCTATTTATTCATCTATGGCATGGTGAATATGTTGATGAATTATGCAATACATGGTTTGTAGTTCACAAGAAGTATCAACAAGTACAAGCGAGACGTCGAACATAGCGCAAGTTCCACAAACTAAGAGGTGTGGTTGCAAAAATCTCTCTCCATATTTCATCAAAACTATGTGTCTACATGTAGATTTATGTCATCAAAAAAATATTTAAAAAACAATGCACACTACCATTTAATTTAGTTTTCCTATTCAAAAATTGTCACCAGGTCTAGATTTGTAACACCCAAAGTATTATCAATAGAGGGCTTGAACAACCACCGAACTGGACAAGTGTTCATAGAGGACATAATGGTCGTCTATAACACCTACTTGGACAAGGCAAACAAAACTAGATCCATTATGTGTGTTGACATGAAAAACAAGGAGGCCATGATGACAGTCACACTGACTATTCCTACATCTTGTCCAGAAACATGTAGAAAAGATATTGCTGGGTAATGAGATATCCATTACAAATTTTAATATATTTCCAAAAACAGTATATGACCGTGGTGATTATGATCGGATTATTTCGCTCAATGAAACAAGTATTGTGGAAAAAATTCTCGCTATTTGTCCAGAATATCGTTTCGTCCCGAACGCGATTATTAGCCAGCTTGCACAGAGCAATGCTATTTACCCAATCAAAACCATTGGCACAACTATCACACTGGTGAGAAAATTTGGCTCGCAACACATTCTCCATATAAAGGATGTAGAGTCGGAAAGCAACAAGGCAATGGTACCGCTTTCCATATCCAATTTTGTCATTTACTTTCACATGTGCATGTATCTCGGGTAAGTTACACAAATATTGCACTATTCCATGTTGCAGTTGCAATTGTTTGATACCTATTCAAATTTATTTTCGTTAATGGAACAACAATTGCATAAAGAGCAGTTTCTACTTATGCTCTTCAAAAATATAAAAAAGAAAAGGGATGTTAGAGAAATGATCTTTCGCACAACCCAAACAACATTTGTAACAGAGTTGCGAGAAGACATATTACATGATCTGAAGAAACTAGCTAGCTCTACAACTATTGTGCGTATACATCCATAGAATCATCCTCACTTTGCTTATACAAAGAGCCTTCACCAAATTTCCTTGGCTTTTTTTATTTGATTTTATTTTTTTTAAGGGGGGGGGTGTGCAGTTGTGTATTATATTGTTCAATGTATTAATTCCTATGCTTGCATTTCTAGGTTGAAGGTGTTTTGGTTGCAGCAAATGCATACTCGACCCCCTTTGAGCCTGTATGTGCAAAATGTTATTCTCCTGCTTTTGCTTCCGCTTTGATAAGTGATGATACGATTGATTGTCTGCGATGTGGTGAAAAATGTCCATATATATATGGACATTACCTCAATGATTCCATCTGAAACATGGGCAACAAAACCATGCATTGTACAATTAGGCATCTTCTATGACAAGATGTGTTTCCTAGGTTGGCAGAATTGTCCTATAAAGCATACCTATAGAAAAAGGCAAGCAATGTCTACATGTTGTGCGACTTTCAGATACACAACAAATTTATCTTAAATGAGGACAATGAAATATTTCATATCGGCTAAAGAAGGAAAAAAAAAAAGACAAGAAAAAAATATATATATCAAGCTTTGGCGAGAAACAAAAATATCTCACGTGTCTCTGTAATATTTCTTCAACACCCAGTTGAATGTTCATCGGGCTGCTAACATCAACCACTCCATCAGATGGCGAGCGGTAGCGCGTGTTAGGGTTCGGTGCTGGTGCAGAGTGTAGAGAGTTTCCATGGCGGCGCCAGGGGGAGGGAAGGTCGCCCACCCTCCTTTGAGGTCGGTCGAGGATGTCTTTCGAAGGCTTGTCAACAGTAGAGGGAAGAGGTCCTCCCCCCCGTTGATTCTGAAATTTATCAAGAAGCTGGAGGAAATACTTGAAATCGTTTTACCCGAAGAGAAACCAATGAAAAGCGCTGTGGCGTTGGCCCAAAAGGGTCTAGTGGGTCAGTTTATGGGTCTTTGACCATCTACCAAGACTACTGACGATTGGATCCAACGGAATTGGAGGCCAAATCTGGAACACGGAGTTACCTGCTATCTGGTTGGAAGAGGGTTCTTTGTGGTTGAGTTCATCTCAGAAGAAGACCGAGACTTAATCTTCAGGAATGGCCCCTACTTCATGGGGACACAGGGGCTATATCTGAACAAATGGACACCTGATTTTGATCCATTGGTGGACACGCCCAAGGAAGTGTCGGTGTGGGTCAGACTACCAAACCTACCTATGCACTGTTGGGACTTCGAATCTTTGCAAAGGATAGGGAACAGAGTTGGTAGGTTTATTGACAGAGCTGACAACAAAGGATAGTATACCTACGCCAGAATCTGCGTGGAAGTCGATCTTGAGGCGGGCCTCCCTGAAGCAGTAAAGATAACTGTTGGGACTTGGAATCATTATCAGAAACTTTACTATGAGCACCTGCCATTCAAGTGCATAAACTATCAGGAGCACAGACATTTCCAAAGACACTGCCCCAAAATGCAAATCAATGGGAAAGAAGACGCAGAAGGCTGGCAGAATGTGAAGAAAGGGAAAAACTCATATAATGCTAAAATCAAGGACAAAACGAACCAGGAACCACCAAAAGACGACAACCCAAAGCAAAACTTCCAAGAAGCCCCAAAAGAAAGCAAACCCCCACAAAAGAACCAAAAGGGGTGAAATACCAAACGCCATTGGCCCTAGTTGAACCAATCTCGCCCTCCACGGGTTCCAGTCTGAATAAGGAGAATATAAGCTTGGATATGGATACAGGAGCTGAAACCCCTGAAGAAGAGGATACAAAAGTAAGCAGCCTGAAAGGAACACCTGACCAACCAAAGACGGGAAGGAAGACTGAGAAGAAGAGAAGGGAAGAGCAATCCTACAGGGAAGTGGTTCAAGGCACACAGTACACAATCCTAGAGACGGTGAACACCAGATCGGGGGCGAAACTTGGGAAGACACCGAAGGGTGGTCTCCCGCCACACCCAGGTAAATAATGCAATACGTCTCCTGGAACTGCAGAGGACTGGGAAGCAAACTGAAAGAGGAAGCCTTGAGGGATTTAGTAAGGCTTGTGAGACCAGAAGTCCTCCTAATCCAGGAGATGAAAATGGAGGAGGAAGACCTCCTTCGGGAAAGAAATGCATTCTGGAAGAAAGGCCCTGGAAGGGCAGTAAGCGCTAGAGGAGCCTCGGGGGGATTACCAACTTTCTAGGACTCCGCAAAGCTCTAGCTCGTAGAAGAAGCAGGAACCACCCATTAGCTATTTACCAAACTGTACCATAAAGGCTCTGGCCATATGGTAAGTCTTTTTAACTTGTATGTCCCTGTTTCATTTAATGAGAAGAAAGAGTGCTGGGACTCCTTAAAATCGTTTCTCAATCGGCATAATATCGAGAACTTAGTAGTGGCGGGTGATCTAAATGTGACCCTCTCACTGGCCGAGAAGAAAGGGGGTTCTATTGTTCGGGACCCTGCTAGAGAATGGGTAGAAGACCTGATGTCAGAGTGGGAGTTGGAAGATATTTCACCAACCAACGAGAAATTTACATGGTCCAACAAAAGATTAGGACCAGGTCACATAGAAGCCAGGCTTTATCGTTTCCTCATCCACTCCTCCTTTCTTACCCTCAGTCTCATGGCGACCTCCAAGATTCTACCACATTACACCTCTAACCACAAACCTATCTCCCTCTCCCTTCTTCCTGGTTCAGCGCTAGGTCCTATTCCTTTTAGATTTTGCCCAATTTGGACAGGTCAAGATGGCTTCCTCAACCTCGTTCAAAACACCTGGAATGCTCCTATTACTGGATCCCCCTTCTTCGTTTGGGAAGAGAAGCTAAGAAGACTCAAAGTTAACCTTAAAATGTGGGCAAAAAATCTAGGCTCCCCCATGGACAAAAGGAAAAGAACTCAGAAGATATTGGAAAGGAATCAACTAATTATGGAAGAAGCCCAAGTTACCCAAGAGCTTCTCAGCCAGGAATCCAAAATTCAAAGGGAGTACCATAAAAGCTGCAGAGAAGAGGAAACTTATTGGAGAGTCAAATCAAGGGCGCTATGGCTTCAAGATGGAGACAAGAACACAACTTTCTTTCACAAGCAAGCTCAGGCAAGAAAGAATTACAACTCCATCAGTGAGATTCAATGGCAAGACCAAATCTTTAAGGAGTCCCAAGGCATAAAGGAGGCGGCTCATTCCTTCTTCAAGAACCTCTATTCAGCACCCGATATGGAGGTCTTGGACTCGAACTCCTATCCGCTATCAGAAATTCCACCCCTGGTTACAGAAGAGGACAACTGGATGCTAAAAAGACCAGTCAGTATCAATGAAATCAGGAAAGCTGTCTTCAATATGGATCCAGACAAAGCGCCTAGACCAGACGGATTTACAGCTCGTTTCTACACTCACTATTGGGATATCATAAAAAAGGATTTATGTCGAATGGTTACGAAATCTCAGAACTGTAATAAGTTGGGTGGCAGCACAAACTCTTCTTTCTTGGCCCTCATCCCAAAAGAAAAAGGGGCCAAAAACTTCAACAGATTCAGACCAATATCCCTTTGTAACACGGGTTACAAAATCATTACCAAAATAATGGCTAACAGGCTCAAAAGAATTCTGCCAAATTTGATCCCGGAAAATCAAGGAGGGTTTGTGAAAGGGAGACAAATTCTAGATAACATTTTTCTAGTTCAAGAAGCCATCCATACCAGCTACAAGAAAAAAGAGAAGGGCATGGTAATCAAGTTGGATCTAGCCAATGCATTCGACAGGGTCAGACACGACTTTCTATTTGCAGTCATGAGGAATTTTGGGTTCAATCAGAAGTTCATTGGGTAGGTTAAGGCCTGTATTACAGCCCCTTGGATCACCCCTTTGGTAAATGGACGCCCTGCCATGTTTTTCCAGGCTTCAAGAGGGCTGAGGCAAGGCTGCCCGCTCTCCCCTATGCTCTACGTCATACAAGCCTCGATGCTAAGCTTCCAATTGCAGAGGTGTCTTCAAAGCAGAGTCCTACCAGGCATAAGAGTAGTCCTCACAATCAAGGAGGTTATCCATGCTCATTTCGCTGATGATACCCTCTTACTGGGTGACGCCAACCTCAAGACAGAAAGGAATTTCAAAACAGAACTTGACCTCTACAAAGCCATCTTTGGCAGTGAAATAAATTACCACAAAAGTAAGATTTTCGGTTGGAACTGTAATCCGCGAGAATTGCTGCAAATAGGCCGGATTCTTGAGATGGAAGGCATAACAACCTGGGATGTGTTCATCTATCTGGGGATCCCAATCTTCAAATCCTCCTCTAAGGTCGTGCACTGGCTACCCATGGTGGATAAAATCAAAAACAAGATCCAAGCGTGGGGAGAAAATTGGCTCAACAAAGCAGGTAAAGTGGTGTTGATGAACTCGGTCATTACTAGCCTCCCAATTTATCAGTGTTCGGTGCTACTCGCTCCCAAAACTATAACAAATAAAATCGATGAACTGCTTCGGAGATTCCTATGGGAAGGAGGCAAGAATTGTGAAAGGAAACTCCACTTAGTTAATTGGGACAAGGTCAAGAAGCCAAAGATGGAAGGGGGTCTTAGTATCAGAGATGTGGCTATTCATAATCTTCCTATGGGAGGTAAGATGCTATGGAATATGATTACCGGGAAGAGAACCTGGAGCAAGCAAATCCTCAGGAAAAAATACTTCACAGGTGATAGGGAAAGATGTCTTGAGAGACCAACAAAAGTGCAGAAAGGCTCCCCGATCTTCAACTTGTGCCAAAGAGCCCTGCCATTCTTTACTCCAAAACTCACCTGGATACCGGGGAACGGGACAAAAATTCGGATCGGGGAGGACTCCATTCTTGGAGAACAACCCCTTACTTGGTTAAGAGAAACAAGGAATATCAAGGATTGGCTCTTGGCCAACAATTGCAGAATGCTATGGGATATATCCCTCTGGAAGAATGATGACAAGCACTCCTAGGAAGGCTGGAATATAGGGAACTATCCAGAAGAGATCAAAGAGGAAGTAGCACTTCTGCTGGATTTCCTTCAAGGAAAGTCGCCAATTGCTGCCAGCACCAAAGATAAGCGGGGTTGGGGTTAAGATTCGGGGTTATAAACAACAACAATGGGTTATAAGGCACTGTTTGACTTGCCATGGGTCCCTCCTAATCCAGGACTGTGGAAAGCACTATGGAACTTCCCCTCAATTCCTAAAGTAGACCTTTTTGTTTGGACCCTGCTCCACAACAACATTTTAACCTATGACAATCTAAAGAGGAAAGGCTGGGAAGGGCCTTCTTATTTCCCCCTGTGTAATCAGGCAGAAGAAACCACTGCGCACCTTCTCTTTATATGTGAGTTTTCCAAAGAATCTTGGGGCCTTCTAATAGGTTCGGTCTCTTCCAACCTTCCAACCTCGGCCTCGTAACTCTTAAGCAATTGGATGTCCCTGTCCCCGTTTGATTTGAGTAAGAAAAACCTCCTCAAAACCGTCTGGATGTGGATCCCCAAATTCCTATGTTGGAAGATCTGGTTGGAGAGAAATAACATAATTTTCAAAGAAGAAAGCAGACTACTAACCCAGGTGGCTATTAAAGTCAGGACCTTGATCTCAGAAGACTTAAGCATGAAGACCTCCCTCTGGAACTCGACCACTCTCTCAGCTGAAGAAGGAAGGTGGCTCAAGGAATTCAGGCAAACCCAACCTGACACCAAAGGAATCAAACCCCCCAAAAAAAGGAACTGGGAGATACGAATGGAGGAACAAGACTTCCTGAAATGGAGATCTTCGCTCAATGAGTGGTGTCTCTTCTTCGATGGGGCCTCTAAAGGTAACCCTGGTAAGGCAGGGGGAGGGGGCATCATTTTTTATCCCGCTAGCATAATTCACTTGTCTTACGCTTGGGGATTAGGATACGCCTCCAACAATCAGGCTGAATTTCTAGCACTTTGGCAAGGCCTCATTCAGGTATTAAAGATGGACATCCAGAAAATTATGATTTTTGGAGATTCAAAAGAGGTTGTAGATGCGTTGAATTCCAAAAATATCCCAAAGGATATAAACTTGGATCAATTGTACAAGAGGATCCTACTACTACTGCCACAGCTCAAGGAATATAAAATTTATCATGTGCTGAGAACTATGAACGGACAGGCAGACAAGGAGGCAAATCGGGGTACTCTTTTGAGCAAAGCCCATCTAAATGTCAATGGGGGAGCAACTTATCATACAATCCCCTAAGCTAATAGAAAATCGCGAGCTGTCTCTTCACATGGGCAAGGAGTCAGTCCTGAAGGACACCAGTTCCAACACAGATCTTGTAGGACGGGTGAAATCTCAGAACAAAGATTCAGATTCAGTAACAACCTGAGGGGGATCTTGAGTTGAGGCAGGTGGAATATTCTTTAGAGGGAGCCTAGTTGATGTAAACCCTCATCCCCTCAGACAGGCGTACGAACTTGCTGATCTTAAGGAAGAAACAAGAATCTCAGAAGCAGAAGGGATGGAGTCGTCTTCCAAGCCATCTCTCTCTCCGAGGGAGCGACTTGAATTGATCAAAGCAGAGCTGGAAAGAATCAGAGCATCCATGAATCAGAGGAAATGGGAGACGCTAAATATCAAAATGCAAGAACTAAGGGAGGATTTAACATAAGAACTTCAGATGGGGCTCAAGGACGCTTCCATCGTTATGGGCGATCTGGGTAAACGCCTCTGCAAACTGGAGCAGCAGGTTTAAGAGCTTACTAAGTCACTCAGCAAGATTTCGGAATCTACAGCAGAGGCAGCCTCCAAAATCGGGTAAGGAAGATAGTCGGGGGTGGGCATTGGCCAATCGCCCTCAGTGTTCTCGTGGAATTCCAGCAGAAGTCAAATGTTTCGTTAAATACTAGTTTAAGCTATCTTATGTTTGGGAACCATTAGAATTTAGAATTCTGGATTTGTCTGTAAGGATAAGCATTCGAGCTGGAAGATGGAATACAGGGAAGTAGCCCTAATTTTGCATTGTAAGGGTTAGGCAGCCCTCTCTGCCAGATATTAAATAAAGCTTTATAACCGTTCCTGTAAAAAAAAAAATGTTCATCGGACTCGAGTACTTGAGATTGCATGCACATAAGATAAGATTGTTAGGTCCAAAAATGGGAAGCATGGCAGCAAACCTCGTATATCTCACAGCCCCAATTATTTTCTCGTGGGAACATATACCAGATGTAAGAGAAAACCAATGTTGTAACCTCTTTATTTGTATATCAAATTGTTTGATGAAAAGGTCTATGTGTGCTGCTCTATGGAACCTTCTGGGAACTTTCTTCCGCCCTGTTTGGAGTTTAGTTGGTTCTTGTTTGTATGTTTTGTCTATCAATTTGTATATCTTGGAACTCCCAGTGTTGTTTGGAGGACACTGAACAATAGAATTGCAATTTTTTAGCCAGCTATCCCACAAGTTCGCCTGCAAATTTGTATGGCGCTATGACACAAATGTAGTATGTGGCTTGTTTTAGCACTTTTCCTGGATCGATGAACTTGGTAAAATTAATCTCCTGGAATAGTTCAAAATAAACGAATATATACTGTGCGATGTCCAATTGTGCTATCATATCAACAAGAGGCCCTTAAAATTTGAATTGGTCGTTGTTATGCTTGCGGTGATAGAATTTTAAAAAGCTTTGTTTTGTTTCCTTCTTTTTTTTTTTAAATAAGAGATTTAACATCCTTTGATAATTTTATGTAATTAAATTGTACAATATCAATATTTAAGATTAATAATTTAGTATTTGAAAATAATGTTTTTAGATAATGTTAGATATATAACATATATGTTATATGTTATACATGTAAACAATCACAATCTTGAGCCCACAAGTCCTGGAGTCCATCTGTTAATTTGTATATCGCGGAACTCCAAGTGTTGTTTGGAGGACACAGAACAATAGAACTGCAATGTTGAGCCAGCCAACCCGCAAGTCCACCTGTCAATTTGTTTATTGTGGAACTCTGGGTACTATTGGTAGGACATAGAACAATAGAGGCCAAATTTTGAGCCCGCCAGCCCGAGAACCCGTGATCCAAAAAGTGGCTAAGTATGGAATGAGGGATCCGTACATGCTCTATAAAATCTCATGTCCATACTTTATAAAAGTACATATTTAGTACATATTACTCGTTTCTTGGAAAATTTCTAGGTGCGGAAGTTGGCAGATACACGTGTTCATATTTCCACTTACTTTTATATCACCAACCCGACCGACCGCTTCCCTGTTTCATATTGTACAAATGTTTTGGATCGCGAGCTTCCGAATAATACATTTTACTTGTAATATGTATTACATATTACGTATAATATGTATTACATATTACACGTAATATGTAATAGTTATTACATATTACATGTAATATGTAATACATATTCAATATTTAGCCCACCAGTCTTGGAGTCTGTTTGTCAATTTATATATCGCGGAACTCCGAGTGTTGTTTGGAGGACACAAAAAAATAGAAGTGCAATGTTGAGCTAGCCAGCCCGCAAGTCCTCTTGTTAGTTTGTATATCGCGGAACTCTGGGTGTAATTTGTAGGACACAGAACAATAGAGGCCCAATTTTGAGCCCGCCAGCCCGAGAACTCGTGATCGAAAAAGTGGCTAAGTATGGAATGGGGAATCCGTACATGCTTTATAAAATCTCATGTCCATACTTTATAAAAGTACATATTTAGTATGTATTACTCATTTCTTGGAAAATTTCTAGGTGCAGAAGTTGGCAGATACACGTGTTCAAATTTCCACTTTCTTTTATATCACCAACCCGATGGACCGCTTCCCCGTTTCATATTGTACAAACTTTTTGGAACGTGAGTTTCTGAATACGCGAGTCTTTCTTTTAAATAAGATATTTAACATCCTTTAATAATTTTATGTAATTAAATTGTACAATATCAATATTTAATATTAATACTTTAGTATTGACAATAATGTTTTTAGATAATGTTAGATAGTTGATAGTGTTGGCCCTTGGTTATGGAAGCAAGCGAAGATTAAGGGAGAAAAGGAAAAATGAGAACTGTGTGGAAGACACAATGACTGATACTGGGTCGAAGTGAGCAAAAGAGAAGAAAAGATGGAGTGATGTAAGAGAAAGAAAGTTGTTGGATGAGGAGATTGAGGATGAAAGAACAACAAGGAAGAGGGATCGTGGACAACTCAGCAAGCGAACGAAGATGTCAACAAATGCTTTGAAGCACCGCGTGTGAAGGAAGGAAAGACAGACTAGCGAAGCCCTAAAAATGAGG
>SNQJ01S0017685.1:112676-128021 GCA_010110895.2 Picea sitchensis
GAAATCGTGTATTACTGTATATATATGTTTATGGTTTCATATTTGATATATTTATGTTATATGATTGAATATCTGCGATATCTCTGTGCATTTCTTTATTATATCTCTGATCTCATTTCGTGCCGAAAATAATCTGGATCAGTGGTATCAGAGCAGGCTGTTCTTGGTCATTTTTTTCAGTGCATGTCCCTGATGAGGTCTGAGTATAGAAATTTGGGCCTCGAGCTTGTCTCTCTTGAGGACAATCGCTCTCGCACACACAAGAAACCCTCAATGGTAGAAGAAAAGAAAAACGACGGAGCAGATGATCCTATCAGTTTGTTTCTTGAGCAAGCTCTCACGCGACAGAGGGACGAAATGATGGAGATTTTTTCTCACATACTTCAATGCCTGTCGATAGCAACACGTGCATATTCATCAAGCAGCCACTTTTGAGGCACCTCGCCTTTCAAGGTACAAGTTAATTTTGATATTCCTGTATTTGAAGGATAGATAGATGCAGAAGCCCTAGACAAATGGTTAAATCTGCTAGAAGGTTATTTCTTTGTTCACAAATTTTTCGACAAAGAAAAGATCACCTTCGCACTCCTTAAAGATCCCCCTCATGTCAAACATTGGTGGGAAACTTATTGGGAGTAGAGTTCTCTAGAGGAGTCTGAAATATATGGGGTCAATCCCACTTGGGATTTTTTTGTGGATGCAGTAAAGGAACAATATTACCCTATTGGCAACTATGAGAACCAGTACATGAGATGGACCACACTACGACAAGAGAGGGGCCAAGCAGTTTTGGAGTTCACCAATGCCTTCCATACCTTGTGCACCAAGCTGGGTATCAAAGACTTCAAGTGACATTTGGTTTCGAAATACCGTGGGGCTCTACACAGATACATCCAAACTGAAATGGATTTTCTGGACATCTCATCACTCGGTGCTACTTATCGACATGTTGTCAAAATCGAGCAGAAATTTAAGCCCCAGAACAAACAGGAGTTCAAGTCTGCAAATCCACAACAAAAAAATTATGACAAAGACAACCCTAACAAACATTCTCTCGAAAACCAGTCCAAGATACAGGAAAAGAAGGGTCACGGGAAGACAAAGAAGGACACAAGAAAATGGTGTGATTTCCACAAAAGCCCCTGGCACAACACCGATGAATGTCACTCAAAACAGTCATTGGTGGTCGAGATCAAAGACAAGGAGTACCCTGATTCATAATTTGATTCTGAAAATACTGGTAAAGGATAGATCATTGACATAGACCCCACTGCTATTGTCACGACTGCAACAATTCAACCAGAAGAACCAACAAATCCTGAAGAGGGGGAGCACATTTTTCATTCACAGATGTGGGTGAAGGGAACCCCGCTGCATTTTATTGTTGATAGCGGAAGCTAGAAGAACCTCATCTCAACAGAGGTCGTCAAACGGTTGGGATTGTCGACAACACCACACCTGCAGCCATACAACATCAGGTGGCTTCGCCAAGGATGAGATATTCGTGTCATCCAGCAGTGTCAATTGTCATTCGGCATCCATCCTTTAAGGATGAGGTATTATGTGATGTTTCCCCACTAGATGTCTGTGATGTTCTCTTGAGCCATCCAAATATGTGGAAGCGCCATGTTGTTTATGAGTCTCGACCCCACAGTGTCATTGTTACTTTGGGGGGTCATCTCTATAGAATACCATAGGTAGTTCTGACTATTGTTCCACCAAAAAAGTGTCACAAGGTAGTATCTCATACTGCAAAATTCAGCTTCTTCACAATCTGTTCAAAAGGGGAACAGAAGGACATTGGAACCACTACAACCTCGCCCCAATCACCTTCTATCCAACAAAAGCAGGTCGACAAGGTTGCAACAAAGTGAAAAGATTCCTTCTACACACCGTCCTCTCATGTAGCCCGACTTTTTGAATAGCCTCATCCTCAACAGGTTCGTGATAGACTTCCACAAACTGAGTAGCGCGATGTCTCTAGCAATACAAGCAACTCATTAAGATGCAGATCCAACAAATGCTTTTCCTTCTCCCCCGGGAACTCAACGCAATGGAGACCATTGCTTCCTAAGGAGGTAGGATTGATCCAGGTGGATATTGGTGGCCACCCACCTTTTCCGACTGGCTCAAAACAATTTTCTGGCAATTTTGGCAATTTACTATTTTTAGCAGGTTTTAACTTTCGAGGCCATTTTGAGGGCCTAAATGAGGGTTTTTCGAGATCGAGGCTCTTAATATTATCTAAAAGCATGATTGAGCCCCCAAAATGAATCTCCTCAACGATACCTTTCCAACGAGCTATCACACGCCTAAAACGAAGATCGTATGCAAAAGTTACGACCCCAGGAAGTTGATGTACTCACTTACCCAAACAAGGCCCACGTGAATTTTGGTGCTTCATCTCCTAGGGTTAGGTTTTTGGATGTATAGGGTTTTTGGTATTCCTTTTTATTGTAAAAAGGCCTTCAGAGCCTCATTGTAATCATCTTCTTGCGAATGCGAGTAGCCGTCACATCTCTTCTCAGAGATAAGTTGCCACCATTCTATCGAGTCTTTCACTTTGTATTTTACAGTCTTTGTACATTTATTTCATTAATAGAAATCGTGTATTACTGTATATCTTTGTTTATGGTTGCATCTCTGATATATTTTTGTTATATTATTGAATATCTGTGATATCTCTGTGCATTTCTTTATTATATCTCCAATCTCATTTCGTGCCGAAAATAATCTGAATCATTTAGACACCTAGGGTTTTGGTATTTAGGGTTTTGACACTTAGGTTTCAACCTAAGGGTGTCCGAGATATACTGTAATGTATAAATAAAGGTCTAAAGGACCTGGGATGGATTGGTGCTAAGTTGGTTGAGGGCTTATTGTTATTGTATGATTGAGTGAGTACTACTGTGTGAGAGAGAAGTGTTGAGTGCGGGAGCCTTCTGGTATTGTAAGATCTTCAGTTGGGTGCGAAGATCAACCCTGAAGCTGAGTGCGCAGGGAGGGGAGAGAAAGAGAGAGAAGAAGAGAAGATCTGCTAGCTAAGAACGTAGATAAGAACTGTATTCTTCCATATTAATATATCATAAAGCAAAGTTCTGTGAACGTAGCCCTAGGGAGAGGGTGAACCAGGTATATCTTGTGTTATGTGTGATTGATGTTGTGTTATCTGTCATTTGATATGTTGCTATAGTGATATTATGTTAGATATGAAATGTAACTTCCGTAGTAGGCTTAAGGAAGACAAAGGATAACTAGGTGGTTGTGTGTTGTTGCTGTGAATCCACTCTGCATTTCCTTTGGTTGTAGACACCTGTGTCCTGCAACCCCCTATAACTACTTCGAGTGAGACTGCATCTGCTTCGCAGGTGTTTCAGAAAGGGCCAGTAGTTAGGGCTTGTTGGTGCGTTGTTAGAGCTGAACCCTGGGTCTGCCCCTATGCCAATAAATGGTTCTGTTGTCGGGACAAGAATCTTCTTGAGGGAATGTCAAGGTGGTTTCCATCGAAGACTGAGATTCAGAAGTGGATAGAATATCAATAAAAGGACTTCGCTAAAGCCCAGAACAAGAACCCTAATCTTAGTACAGAGGATTGGTTGGGAAGATATATATTTACTGATATACATGATATTTTCTTTAGAGGAATCCATCGGGAGTTATATGAGTGGCTAGCACAGTTAGTAGATACCCAGTTCGAAGTTAGAATCAGACCACCTGTGGTTTGGATGACGACGTTGATCAAGAAGGTCAAGAGAGTTGATAACGTCATGTCAAGAGCAGTAGACCACTGGTTTGATAGCACCATTGGAGGGTATATAACCGAGTTTGTTGTTGACAGAGTGGGATCATATAGCCAAGTAGAGAGATATTTCTTTAAGGGACCTAGAGGAAAATTTTTACATTTTATGAAGTTGAAGATCAAGATGTTATTGCATGAGAAGAACATCTTGAATATACAGTAATCGGTTAGATCGGAAGAGCTAATGTTCAGACAGTGACAACGACACAGAGGCCAAACATATGCGCAGTGGGAAAGTATTTAGAGAATTTCACCTCGTGAACCTGTTTAAGAAGAACTACGGAGACGAAGGTTTCTACAGTGGAGAAAGGAAGATATGATAGATGAAGAGCATTCATAATCCGCTAGGACAGAGGAACCTTGTCGAGAAGAGCCAGAAACTTCAAGAATTGCATTGAATGTTGAAGTAAGTACTATTATTCCTCTTGTTTCTTCAACAACATTAAGTAACCAGAGTAACCTAAGTCATCAGAACGCTCAGAGAACTGTCGCTAGCAGTCCACCACATACTCAGTCAGGAAACATAGAAAGATCTATGGAAGATGAGATGAGGTTACCTACCTTTAGAGGAGACGGATCTAGAGATCTTGATCAACACTGGTTTCTATGTGAAGTTGTGTGGATTATTAAGAATATCACCGACGAAGCTTTCAAATGAGCTCAGTTCAGTACTACCCTAAGAGACCGCGCATTGAGTTGGTACATGAAATTCATCCAAGGAGATGCACCTAAACCACTAAATGCCATTAAGAATGTACTGATTGTCAAATTCAAGAAACCTAAGTCAGAGTCACAGTGCATTACAGAACTAAAATAAATCAATAAGAGAACAAATGAACCTGTGTGGGAGTTTGATTAGAGATTTAATACTTTGACATGTCATTTGACTTTTCAGATCCCAGATGAGAAGAACAAGAAATGGTTCATTGTTGCCCTCTTACCACACATCAAATTTCCTTTAATGCAACAAAATATTGCTTCACAGGCTGAGGCATTGGACATCATCATGAAATTAGAATCAACCCCTATGGGAAAATCCATCTCAGGTATGATTCAAATCTTGAGTCAGCTAACTAGCTTATCACCGTGGGTCGAAGATATGAAGAAAGACAAGGGAAAAGATAAAAGAGAAGACATATGGTGTATCAGATGAAAATCAGAAGGCCATGAAAAGGAACAGTGTCCCTTATTTAATGAATACTTGGCCTCTGGAGCTCCGATCCCTTTGAAGAAAGTGACCCTACCCTAGTGCGAGGTATTTAGAAATCGACATCGCCCTGGTGAATGTTACTATCTGCAAAAATATGTCCAGACACCCACAAATCTGTATTGCACATTATTTAAGTCGGTAGGACACGATGACAGGGATTGTAGGGCTTAAGATCTCATGCATGAAAGGTCGATGGATATATACAAAATTCAAGGTGAAGTGCAGCAAGAAGGAAGCACTGTGTAGTATAATTCCCCTAGGAGAGGAAACTTCAACCCTCATGGTGGATTCCGAGGAAGAGGAAGAGGAGGAGGTATGGGTCGAGGTCGAGGATAGATCATCTATTATAACTACACACAGCTAGGACACTTGGCAAGGGACTGTCAGAACATTTGTACTACTTGCAGCTATTGCAACTCATTCGAGCATGTTATCGAGGAATGTCCAACATTGATGGCTAAGCTTCAGGAGAAACGAGGAGGAAACCAACAAATACAACTAATCAAAGAAAAACCTCATGGAGAAAATCCTAGATTCGTTGTTATCACACAAGGAGGCGTTGTTACAGGAGAAGACAGAGTGATCCAAGGAAATACTACAGAAGAATTAGGAGTTAGGAAAGTTGCAGAGAAGACACAAGAGTTTGGCCCAAGGAAAGAGAAGTAGATATTTGAGGAAGCAAGAAAGGAATTCAGAAGATATCAGGCTTCTTCATCAAAGGTTCGACCAGAAGTAAGAGAATATGGAATGACTCTGGAATTTGATCAATCTACTTTTCCCGGAGATGGAAAAGAGGTGAGTAAACTTATCAGTTTCTTGTATACGTTTATTGAGTTGATTAAAGATGAAAAATCCATACAAGAACTAAAACATTTGGTCAGACAGTATGAGGTAGGAAGGGTAGATCCTTTTCTGAATAAAGCAGTACATCAACTATCCAAGAAGAGAAGGACAAATAAAGAACTACACCTTAATGCTCAGATTGGAGAGTACGATATAGACTATGTGGGCATTGACCTAGGGTCGGAGGTCAATGTCATGACGAAGTAGACCCTAGAACTGATGGGAAAACCTAAGTTGATCTATTCTCCTATCAGGCTTAGGATGGCTAATCAACAAGTTGTAATCCTCTTTGGAAGACTAAAGCGTGTCCATGTAGACATCGATGGAGTAAGGACGTTTGCAGACTTTGAGGTGATTGAGATAGTTGATGATAGTTTTCATTACCCTACGTTGTTAGGAATTGATTGGGATTTCAATAATTCCACTGTGGTTGATTTAAAGAAAAGAAGAATGATGTTTGAAGGAGATGATCTTAGTTTCATTGCACATTTGGATTCCAATGAAGGTCAAAGATACACAAAACCCATCAGATAAGAAGACCACGCATATCAACTAGAAAACATATACAAATTAACAGCCATACAACAAGATTACATTAATCCTACAACATATGGGAATTTAAGTTAGCGAAGTGACATCACATGCTCATCAGATTCAAAAGAAGCACTGGAGAACTGGCAGAACAAAATGTACGAAGTATCTACAAGGAGATGTGCTAGATTAACCCGAAAAGTTCGTTGGATCGACACAACAATAAGTAACTTGCCCACATTTGATGGTATGAATCATTTAGAAGCATTCTTGTTGGAATTTGAAAAAATTGTACCAACACCATAAAGATTTTTGGCAATGGATGAGGCCTTGAAATCAACTCTAGTGAGATGGTGGGGGACACACAAAAACAATATTACAGACTAGGTAGAATGTCACACTTTGATAACAACGCGATTTTTAGAGAAAGTAGAAGGTTGTAAAGTTAGGTACATAGGTCGAAGCTGTCCGAAGGACCATGTGAAAATTTGCGAGGAATTATAGAGAAACATTCCTCAAAAACAATGGGTACACAAATTCATTAACACACTAGACACAACTCCCATCAATTGGTATCTTCAAGCAGAATTGAGCTTCATCACTGCAGATTGGGAAGGTATGACCTAGAAATTTGTAACTACCTTTTTGTTTGAAATCCAATATCCTACAGTAGATCAGGCATTATAGGTTGTAAGATAGAAAGTGTTCAAGGAGGAACCTAGCCTCCCTTTGGAGAAAGAAGAGGATGAATGCACTGCACCTCTTCAGAAGTTGCAAGGTTGTTACAATATCAATGTTGTTGAAGACGATGATCCTAGGAATATGAAAATCACAGAAACAGAAGGCCAAAGAGATGTAGAAGGACCAGGAGTCGAACTAACTTTTGTTGGATAGACAATCAAAATTAAAAAAAGTCAACATTCGAACAGAATGAACACCAAATCTTGCAATGTTGGAGATTATTGGGATGTTGCCACTATTGACAAGATCACAGAATTATTGCATGAATATCAAGACTTGTTTCCAACCATGTTCATTAATATGAAGGGAAGTAAAGGACCCATGGGAGAAATGAGGATCCCTTTGAAACCAGATGCAAGGCTGGTCAAATAAAGACCCTACAGATTGAACCCTAAATATAAGGAGAAAGTGAAGATTGAGCTTGACAGAATGTTGGAAGAAGGAATCATAGAACCTGTTGAACAATCAGAATGGATTAGCCCTATGGTGGTACAAGATAAGAAGACAGGAGAAATCAGGATCTATGTAGATCTTAGGAAGCTGAATGATGCATGTTTGCATGACCCATTCCCTACACCATTCACTAACGAAGTGCTAGACAATGTAGGAGGACAGGAAGTATATTCTTTTACAGATGGATTTTCAGCATACCATCAGATCTGGATTGCCAAGGAATATCACCATAAAAACACATTTGCAAAAGAATGGGGATCCTACCAGTATACATTGATGCCATTTGGATTGAAGAATGCACCAACCATATTTTCCGGGGTGGTGGTCAAAGCGTTTAAGGAGTTTTTACATAAATTCCTAGAAGCATACTTTGATGATTGGACTGTTTTCAACATTTTACAAAATCATATTGAATGTTTAAGACTAATGTTGGATAAGTGCAGGCAATGTCAGATTGCCTTGAACCTGAAAAAGTGCATCTTCTTTTCACCCTTCGGAGTACTGTTGTGCCATATTGTGTGCAAGCAGGGATTGCTGGTAGATCCATCCAAGATTTCCATTATAGTCAATCTACCCCCTCCTACTTCAGTCAAAACACTGCATTGGGACATACTGGATACTATAGGAAGTTCATTAAGGGCTATGCACATATCACAACACCCATGGAGAAGCTTCTAAAGAAATACTGTCAGTTTCATTGGACAGAAGAATGCCAGCAGAGCCTCGACACACTGAAACAAAAAATGGTTATTGTGCCCATTCTGGTTTTCCCGGATTGGAGTAAGGAATTTCACGTGCATGTCGATGCATCTTCTATCGCATTAGGAGCAGTGTTATAACAACCGAGAGATGGAGACATTGACCACCCATTAGCCTTTGCTAGCATGAAGCTATCAACAGTTGAGATTAATTACACCACCACGGAGCAAGAAGGATTAGCCATGGTGTATGCACTGTAGAATTTTCATCACTACTTGTTGGGAGGACACTTTTAAATGTTTACTGATCACTCCATGCTGAAATACCTAGTCAACAAGTCAGTGTTGGGGNGGGGGGGGGGAGAATATGAATATGGATTCTATTATTTTAGGGATATGATTTCGAGATCGTGGTTAATCCAAGAAGAATGAACAAAGGTCCTCACCACTTTTCGAGGTTGGAACATGGAGAAGAGCCTACTAGTTTGGAGGATACACTACCAGATGCACAGTTGTTGGACATCAGGAAGGTTGATGATCACTTCATGGAGATAATGTAGTTCCTGTCAACAGGAATGTCACCTAGTGAATATACTATCACTTAGAAGAAACAGTTGGTAGTGTGCGCTACATATTTTTCACTTATAGCTAGACAAATATACAATATGGGACCTAATGAGATATTGAGGAGGTGTGTTATGGAAGGAGAGAGACCATTGATATTCACAGAAGCACATGAATGCATCACAAGAGGACACTACGCAGGGAAAGCAACAATGCAGAAGATTCTTAGGGCTGGCCTTTGCTGGACTACTCTACACAAAGATGCTAAGGAATACTATAAGGCATGTGATGTATGCCAAAGAGTTGGGAAGCCGTCTAGAAGAGATGAGACGCCTTTATCACCATAGGTGACCTTACAAGAATTTGAGAAATGGGCCATCGACTTTGTGGGACCTATCAATCCACCAGGAAAGCACACAAGAGCTAGATACATAATCACTGCGAAAGAGTATTTGACCAGATGGGAAGAAGCAAGAGAAGTTAATGAATGTAGTGAAACTACATCTGCACGTTTCATATTTGATGATATCATAACCAGGTTTGGATGCCCAAAGATCCTTATGAGCGATCAAGGCGCACATTTTATTAAAAATACTATTGAATCCTTGACTCAGGAATTTGAAGTTCACCATCAAAAGAGCATGCCCTATCATCCACAAGAAAATGGGACAATTGAAGCATTCAATAAGATCTTGGAGACAACATTGACGAAGATATGCAACGTGAACAGGGATGAGTGGGATTTGAGAGTATTAACAGTATTATGGGCCTATAGAACCACTTGCAAGAAACTGACCATGCAGACCCCATTTAAATTGGTCTATGGTCTAGAAGCAGTTGTACCCATGAAATATTTGGTTCCTAGTATAATAATTGCAGCCTTTACAGATATAGATGACACTAGCACTGTGTAAGAGAGGCTTGCATAGTTGGTCGAACTGGAATAAGACAGATTTATTGCAGGATTTCACTAGCAGGTTCATAAAGAAAGAGAAAAGGCCTACCATGACAGACACATCAAGAAGAAAGATTTAAGAAAGGAGATATGGTATTGGTATATAACAGTAAGTTCATGAGGCATCCAGGGAAGTTCAGGACACATTGTCTTGGGCCATATGAGATTTCCTATGTTACAGAAGGAGGATCTATGTAGTTGAAGACTTTGACTGGAGAATGGAAGAAAGGTTTGGTGAACGGAAGCCGGTTGAAATTGTATTATGACAACCAGCTGCCTCACATCTCTCAGTAAAAGCAAAAGGAAAAGGGTATAGGTACCAGTTGCAGTTGAAACTGGGTACCAGACACAGAAAAGACAATCTGCACATAGAAGGGAGGGACAGAGCAGAAAGCACATGCTTCCTTGTGCAGTCTGAATTTGAAATGAAACAGAAAGTTCAGACCTGAAGTTCCTCAGGACGAGTCACAGGTGAGTGTTGGGGGATTGTTGGCCCTTGGTTATGGAAGCAAGCGAAGATTAAGGGAGAAAAGGAAAAATATGAACTGTGTGGAAGACATATTGACTGATACTAGGTCAAAGTGAGAAAAAGAGAAGAAAAGACGGAGTGAAGTAAGAGAAAGCAAGTCGTTGGACAAGGAGATCGAGGATGACATATCAAAAATGAAGAGGGATCATGGAAAACTCAACAAGTGAAAGAATATGTCAACATATGCTTTAAAGCACCACGCGTGAAGGAAGGAAAGACAAGTTGGCAAAGCCTTGAAAATGAGGGTCAAGTTGACCTCGGGTTTTAAACACCTAGGGTTTTGGTATATAGGGTTTTGACACTTAGGTTTCAACCTAAGGGTGTCCGAGAGCTACTGTAATGTATAAATAAAGGTCTAAAGGACCTGGGATGGGTTGGTGCTAAGTTGGTTGAGGGATCATTGTTATTGTATGATTGAGTGAGTAATACTGTGTGAGAGAGAAGTGTTGAGTGCAAGAGTCTTTTGGTATTATAAGATCTTCAATTGGGTGCGAAGATCAACCCTGTAGTTGGGTGCACAGGGAGGGGAGAGAAAGAGAGAGAAGAAGAGAAGATCTGCTAGCTAAGAACACAGATAAGAACTGTATGCTTCCATCTTAATATATCATAAAGAACAATTATGTGGACGTAGCCCTAGGGAGAGGGTGAACCACGTATATGTTGCGTTATGTGTGATTGATGTTGTGTTCTCTATCATTTGATATGTTTCTATTGTGATATCGGGTTAGATCTGAAATGTAACTTGCACAGTAGGCTTAAGGAAGATAAAGGATAACTAGGTGGTTGTGTGTTGTTGTTGTGAATCCACTCTGCATTTCCTCTAGTTGTAGAAACCTGTGTCCTGCAACCCCCCATAGCTACTTCGGGTGAGACTGCATCTACTTCGCAGGTGTTGTCGAAAGAGCCAATAGTTAGGGCTTGTTGGTGCGTTGTTAGAGCTGAACCCTGGGTTTTCCCCTGTGCCAAAAGATAGGGATCACCATCCATAAACAATTGCAATCTTGAGCCCGCCAGTCCTGGTGTCCGTTTGCCAATTTGTATATCACGGAACTCCGAGTGTTGTTTGCAGGACATGGAACAATAAATGTGCTTATGCTATCATATCAACAAGATGCCCTTAAAATTCAAATTGGTCGTTTTTATGCTTGCGGTGATAGAATTTAAAAAAGCTTTGTTTTGTTTCCTTCATTTTTTTTAAAATACGAGATTTAACATCCTTTGATAATTTTATGTATTTAAATTGTACAATATCAATATTTAACATTAATAATTTAGTATTTGAAAATAATGTTTTTAGATAATGTTAGATATATAACATATATGTTATGTGTTATACATGTAAAGAATCGCAATCTTGAGCCCGCTAGTCCTGGAGTCCGTATGTCAATTTGTATATCGCGAAACTCCGAGTGTTGTTTGGAGGACATAGAACAATAGAAGTGCAATGTTGAGCCAGCTAACCCGCAAGTCCACCTGTCAATTTTTATATCGCAAAACTTCGGGTGTTATTTGTAGGACACAGAACAATAGAGGCCCAAATTTGAGCCTGCCAGCCCGAGAACCCGCGATCCAAAAAGTGGCTAAGTATGGAATGAGGGATCCGTACAGGCTCTATAAAATCTCATGTCCATAGTTTATAAAAGTGCATATTTAGTATGTATTACTCGTTTCTCGAAAAATTTCTAGGTGCAGAAGTTGGGGGATACATGTGTTCAGATTTCCACTTACTTTTATATCACCAGCCCGACCGACCGCTTCCCCATTTCATATTGTAAAAACTTTTTGGATCACGAGTTTTCGAATAATACATATTACATATAGATCAAATCATTTTAAAACTTTGTTATCAAATATGTAACTTCATAATCAGGTCAAAACATTTTAAAACTCTATTATCCAACTTTTTGAACTTCATAATAAGGTCAAAACATTTTAAAACGCTATTATCCAACTTTGTGACGACGTTTTAGTACTTCACAATGATACTATCCAACGCATTGGTGTTTATTAGCATTTGAAGCTTTATTTGATCTTACACATCAACAATATGCTAATATCCAACTCATTTGTATGTATTAGCATTGAAGCTTGATTATGATCCCGTACATCGATAATTGATTAATAAGACAAGTCTATTCAAAATATACTTGATGCCAATCATAACCTAACCTAGTATAAGAAGTAAGTGAATTAAGAGGTATCAATATGAATTAATAGATGACTTTTCCAATTTACATTATTATTTTGAAAGAGATATTCAATCTTGAGCCCGCCAGTCCTGGAGTCCATCTGTCAATTTGTATATTACAGAACTCCGAGTGATGTTTGGAGGACACAGAACAATAGAAGTGCAATGTTAATCCAACTAGCCCACAAGTCTACTTGTCAATTTGTATATCGTGGAACTTTGGGTGCTATTTTTAGGACACTGAACAATAGAGGCCCAATTTTGAGCTCACCAGCCCGAGAACCTACGATCCAAAAAGTGGCTAAGTATGGAATGCGGGATCCATACATGCTCTATAAAATCTCATGTCCATACTTTATAAAAGTACATATTTAGTATGTATTACTCATTTTTCAAAAAAATTCTAGGTGTGGAAGTTGGCGGATTCACGTCTTCAGATTTCACTTACTTTTATATCACCAACCCGACCGACCACTTCCCCATTTCATATTATACAAACTTTTTTGTCTAATTAAATTGTACAATATCAGTGTTTAATATTAATAATTTAGTATTGAAAATAATGTTATTAGATAATGTTAGATAGTTGATAGGGATCACCATCTGTAAACAATCGCAATCTTGAGCCCGCTAGCCCTGGAGTCTGTCTGTCTATTTTTATATCGCGGAAATCCAAGTGATGTTTGGAGGACACAGAACAATAGAAGTACAATGTTGATCCATCCATCCCATAAGTCCGCTTGTCAATTTGTATATCGCGAAATTCTGGGTGCTATTTGTAGGGCACAGAACAATAGAGGCCCAATTTTGAGCCCACCAACCCGAGAACCCTCAATCCAAAAAGTGGCTAAGTATGGAATGTGGGATCCGTACATGATCTATAAAATCTCATGTCCATACTTTATAGAAGTACATATTTAGTATGTATTACTGATTTTTTTGGAAAATTTCTAGGTACGAAAGTTGGTGGATTCACGTCTTCAGATTTCACTTATTTTTATATCACCAGCCCAACCTACCACTTACCCATTTCATATTGTACAAAAATTTTGGCTCGCGGTTTTCCGAATATGCAAGTTACTGGATAGTCGGGTTCAATATTGCGTTTCCATTGTTCCGCCACCTGCAAACAACACCCTGACTTCCGTGACCTACAAATTGGAAAACAAATTGTTATAAAAGAATATATACTATGAGAAGTCTAATGGAACAATCATATGAACGAGAGGACATTAAAATTCAAATTCGTCGTTGTTATACTTGCGGTGAAGCTAACAATACAAAAACTTTACTTAAACATCTAAAAATTGATTTTCTTGTAACTTTTCGACACTTCTCTTATACAACCAGATCCTGGAAACTATAAACATCGCTTGTTGTATCTACTCCTTGATTGAATAACCTATTAACATGTTTAATGCACTCCATAGTTACTGTTAAAACCATCAATGGTGCTTTCTTACAACAATTCCCACTTCTAAAAATTGCCATCCACTTTCTCTTTTTCCCTCTACTTTCCCTTTCTTTACTTACTCATTTTTCGGAAAATGTCTAGGTGTGGGATTTGGCGGATTCATGTCTTCAGATTTCCATTTTTACTTTTATATCACCATCCCAATCGACTGCTTCCTTGTTTCATATTGAAAAAACTTTTTGAATCGCGGGTTCCCACATAGGCGGGTTCAACATTGCATTTCCATTGTTCCACCGACTGCAAATAGCACCCGGACTTCCGTGATTTACAAAGTAGAAAAAAAATACCCTTCATCTCGTATGATTTCTCTTTCTGTTTACTTGGTCCTTTTTTTGAATGTCTCATGCTTTTATATACAGCACCTGAAGTTCAACAATATACAAATTTCCATCTCAACATTGCACTTCCATTGTTCCCCTACACACAAACAACACCCGAAATTCTGCGATATACAAATTGACGCTCAATATTTTTCACAGATGCAATATGACCATCGGCCCCTCATGTCTCCTGGGTATATCTTCTGACCCTTTTTTTTTTGTAACCCGCCCGACCACTTTCCATACTTGGGCATTTCTTGGAATCTGTTTCGCAGGTTGGTGGGTGGACAAAATGTACAATGCTTGGTCTCTCTTTGTCATCACTGCTACCTTCCTACTTATTTCCAGATATGAAATAATTAAACTTTAATCATAGTAGTTCATCTTGCAGGAACTGTTAAGATTGTCATTAATGTTTGGAAGGCCGAAGAAGATTTGTCATTACTTCAAATTAAACCAAGATTTGCGGAGAAGAGTGTTATCCTTTCCAAATATTCATTTCAAACATGATGTAATCTCTTTCGTGCGCGGGTCGGTTGGAACCTTTAAGAAATATCTAATTCTTAATTGCTTTTTGTCGTCACCGCCACCTTCGCACTTTTTTCTAAATATGCAATTAGTGAGCTTTAATGGTAACAACTCATTACGCACGAACCCTGGAGATTGTCATTGATCAACGGAAGGCTCTAGGAGATATTCCATTGATACACATTAAACCATGATTTGCGGAGGGTTATATTATCCCTCCCTAATTTTCATTTCAAACATCATTTGGAGAAAATGGAAATTATCGTTAACCTGTGGCAGAAGTTCTGCCCAGATACAGTAAATACATTCGGGCATGATGGCCATAGGTTCTAGTATTCCAGGGCATATTCTTACTACTCATCTTGTTGATTAAGGTTGGTTGTCATTGATGTCAACCCTTGAAGAAAGCCCTATAGAAAAAAGGTTTGGGTAATGGACCCAATATTGTTTGATGTAAATATGACTCATTATTGTTTTTTCATGGTTGATAAGAAGTAAATATGGATGAACTC